>BQNB010010181.1:28566-84684 GCA_026074375.1 Tanacetum coccineum
TCTCATATAGAGGTCATTCTGTATTGCATAGAAGTATGATAATCATGAAGTCACATGCCCTCGGCTGCCATTATACTCTGATATTTTGGGGGTGTGACATTCACCGATTATATATTCGAAACCCTTTGGAAGTTTCTGAATACCTAATAAATATTCCAATGTCTGCCTTCAATTTCATTTTTACAAGATCATCTCGATTATTTGTTGGATAACAAAGCAATCCAAACACATGAAAGTATTCCATATTTGGTTTTCTGCCATGAAGAAGTTCATATGGAGTCTTGTTATACCTTGTATGAATTATTGAATTTTTGAGTGAAAACATGCAGTGGAAAAGTTCCTCGTCCTCAAAGAAATTTTGGCAAATCATGACAGGATAAGCAATGTGCATTCGCTCGACAAATATCGAGTTCGATTGCGTCTTTCTAACAACACCAATTTTGTTGAGGCGTTCGAGCTATTGAAAATTGTTGCATAATGTCTAACTTTTCATAATGAGCCTTAAGGGTTATGTTTTTTAATTCAGTGCCGCTGTCAGTTCGAATCTTGTGAATTTTGGCGTTGTAATTCAACTGAACTTGAGAAATGAACTTCTGTATTATTTATGAAGTCTCATCTTTTGTGTGAAGAAAGTATACCCATGTGAATCGAGAATAATCATCAATGATCATTAGAATATACTTCTTTCCATTGATCGTTTCTACCCTCATTGGCCCGCATAAGTCCATATGTAGCAATTCCAATTTGGAATGTGTACTTGGAACCAATTTAGGTGGATGAGAAAATTTCTTGCTCTTTCCTCACACACATGTAGAACATAGATGATCTTTACTGTATTCGAATTTTGGAAGACCGTCAACCAAGTCATGTTTGGTAAGATCGTTAATAGTACCAAAGTTCAGATGTGAAATCCTTCGGTGCCATAACCATGAATTTGTTGAAGTGGCTTTGGACATAAGACAAACAAGTAAAGAAGCAGCCATATCTGAAATGGAGATAGTGTACAAATTAGATTCACGAGCTCCTGTAAGCAAATAATCTCCTTCTAGATTTCACACATAACATGTATTGGAGCAAAAAGTAACTTCTAGATCTCTGTCACAAAATTGACCTACACTGAAGAGGTTGTTTAACACCCCCTAATTTACAATGCAGCGAAATACAACCTTGGGGTGCTACTTCATAATATAAGCTTATGAGTCATGGTAAACGACATTTAATTTTTATTAAAAAATCAGAGTTACAAGGTCCCAATAACTTTATAAAAACTCATTTCAAAATAACCCACAACATGTTTAAGTTTCTTTAAAAGAAAACATTTTATCATATGTGCAAAGTTCACCAAGTCTACGTCCTTCGATATCCGCATTCCATCCCATCCAAGCTAGCAAGTATATACCTGAGATAAACATGTTAAAAACGTCAACAAAAATGTTGAGTGAATCCATAGAGTTTATAACAATCATTTTGAACACAAGCATATCAAAACATTTAGTTCATAAACAATCACAACGATGCAAAGAGCCACGAACCGAACCTTAACCATGTGCCCCAAACCTGAGTGATAGTGCTACACACTCCCAATACTAAATACAATTAGTCCCCGTTATGTCCCGAGCAGAACACACCCGACAGGTTTCGTTAGGCCAAATAATTTTATTATATTGCATCAGCGTTCACCGATTAGCGGTGATTGACGGTTCAGAAGGAATGGGCCGACAACAATCCGACTCAAAGCACTTCACAAAGTAAAGATCACCTGTGTTTTGATTTTCTACAAACAAGCAGTATCTCCCGAGGGTTTTCAAACATACAAAGAAGTTAAATGCGAGCTATTAACTCACCTGACTCGTAGCCAATAATCGAATAATCTAATAACCACGTGGCGTCAATGAACATCTTGTCACGATCGCGGAGTTGCAATTAATCCTAACGGTAATGCTCCATTCATTTAGGGAGGTATAAGTTTTAGGGTTTTTCTAATGGATAGTTACATCGACACGACTCAAAAATAAAAAAAAGACTTAATTTAAAATTATAACATTTCGATCGTTGACCAAATAACATAAACAAAAGGATAAAACAAGTATGTAATGTATATCCCATATATACATTTCATATGAAAACGGACGCGTATAATTCAGGTCGAGAATTATATACCCCAGAGGCAAATATACAAAAAGCGTATTATTTAAGTATGTAATTCATTACAAGCAATATATATAAGAATTATGTGATATTAAAATATTATCCGACACGCGTTCGGAGATTACCATTTCATTTATGAAAGATTTATTTAATAACGTAAACGTACGTTTTAAGGTCACAATTTAGACAAATAATGTCTTTTAGTTGTGATTCATAAAATAATATATTATAAGTCGATGTTTCATTTTCTTGATGATTTTAGTTAAAATAGTTATGTCGTTTATAGAAGTATAGTTTTCTACTATTCATCGGGTTATTATGTAATTATAATTTGATAAATATATAAAGACTATATAACGTTGCCCTTTTATTGGATTTTTAAGAAACGAAAATTAATAGAAATAAATAAGTTATATAGATTTTTTAGAAATTTTTCGTCATGACCCTTGCCCGTTTATACAAAGATATGAAAAAATAAAAAAAAAAAACACTACAAAATATAAAAAACAAAAAAAACAAAAACAAACAAAAAACAAAAAAAAAAGAAACATAACAAATAAATAAAAGACTATAAAAAAAAAAACAAACATAAAAAAGAAGAAAAAACAAAACGAAAACAAAGCAACCACCAATCACAACTGACCCGATTACAAACACCCTCACCAACGTTCTTCACCAAGTATATCCTATAGCAATTAATATCTCCTTTTGATCAGATCACATCTCGATGATTACTTACGCCGTTTTCATAATAATAACTAGTCAGGAATTACATAAACCATCAAAGAATAAACAAAACCAAACACCCTATAATTTTAGGGGCTGCTGGGTCCAAACACACCCTTTTTAAGGCTAAAAAACACATATCCAAACATCCCACATGGCTGTTATCCACAAATCCAAACGCCCCTAATGGCAGATTTATATACAAATCCAAACGCCCTTTTTAACCACGATTTCACATCGGAAAAATTAATAAATGACCGAAAATAAATTATACGAAATAAATTAACAAAAGGAGGGGAATCACCACCACAAGCCCGACACCACCATGGTGCGGCTGTGGTGGCTGTGGTGGCCACAGCCGGCTCGGCCGCCGCCACAGCGGTGGCGTCATGCGGGTGAGCACAGCGAGGCACCCCCAAGGGTGCCCGCCGACAGCACCGACCACCACATGGTGCGGCTGTGGTGGCTGTACCATCGTCCGACCGCCACCACGATGGTGGTTTGGCGGCGGACAGCCCTATTCGACAACAAATCAAACCAAATCAACTACCCGACTTATTTATTTCATTTTACAATCGATGTAACTACCATGCACGAAAAAATAGGCAATAGATCGAAGGTTTTTGGGGGGTCCTTTTAGAGTGGTGTTTAGTTGTGCCTGTGGCAGCCGGTCCGCCACCTATAGCCGCGCCACGGCGGCGGCAGCGTGGTCACAAGGGTGGCGGCTTGGATAACGATGGTGGTGTAGTGATGATGGCGATGAAGGTGGTGTTGCATGTCGTCGGTTGTTGTTAGTGGTGGTGTGGAGGGGCTGCCGGCGGTGGTGGAGGATGGCAGTGAGGGTGGCGGTGTGATGAAGGTGTTGGTGGTGGTTATGTGGTGGATCGGATGATGGAGATGGCCGTGGTGGGCAGCGTTTTCTTCTGCCGGAAAAATACAGCCGGCGGCGGCTGTGGTAGGTGGTTGAGGTGCGGCGGTGACGAGGGTGTATGGTGGTGAGGATGGATCAAAGAGATGGAGGGGCAACAAGGTGGGAGAAGGCACGGCGATCTCGCCGGAAATAATCAACGGAAAAGTTTTTCCGGTCGTCCGTAATTTTGGAGAGGAGGGAAGAAGGTGAAGAAGGGGTTTTATAGCGTGTGTGTGTGTACATTTTGTTATAAATGAAAAAAAAATGGTAGAATTTTATATATAAAAAAAAGTTTTAAATTAAATGAAACGCGATAATTCTTTATGGGATGAATTTGAAAATTAATACTAGAGGGGACTTAGAAGATGAACTTTCGGAGTAATATTTGTAAAATATTGGTCGGGCCTCGTTTGGCGAGATAGAAAATGATTTAAAAGACAAACTTGCGCCATTGTTTATACAAAATATTTTCCTATAAAAATGAGTGAATTTAACACAACTATATTTCAAAATATTTTGAACGTTTGGTAACACCGCGGTAATTTTACAGACGTTTAAAATGACTAATATTACCCTTTGACTATTTTTGGGTCCTGACTTGACTTAGTCTCTTTTGACTTTTATTATCAACTAAAAACGATAATCACGTAACGGTAAAAAAAAAAATCAACTCATTTAAATAATAAATATATCTTCTTATACACATCTCTCACTTACGACTTATTTTTCAAACTTATTTTGATTTTAAAAAAACGAACGATTACTTACAAAAAAAAAAAAATTAAATTATATATAGATTATTACTTTTTATTTAAATCAAAAAATATGTAATAAATTATTTCATTTTTGTACTAAAGCGTTTATTTAAAAAAAAACGCCGTCGGTTTAAAAAAGATAAAAAAAAATTTACTTATTCGAACAAGGCAATCACGGGTACACAAATAAATAACAAATATTTTATAAAGTAATAAAAAAAAATATTTAATACTATCATGTAAATACTACTCATTTTATCAGAAAAATTGATTGAAAACTATGGTCGCAAGTTTCGGTATTCTAAATCAAACCGTTAGTCGCTCAAATGAGTCCCGAACCAATATTTTTATAAAAGTTTCTCAACACATTACACGTTGGATTCCCTGGGAAATTATCACCTCATAACCCTAACTATTGTAACTTGCCATTTTTTTTAAACTTTTATATATATATAAAATTTATACACATTTTCATTCATTTACAAAAATTAGAAACACACACACACCTCCTCATTTCTCTCCTCCCCTTCACCGGAAAACTTTTCCGGTCACCGGAAAACACCATCGCCGTCGTCGGCCGCCGCCGTCGTCGCCGGAAAAATCGCATGCAACCCGATCAACCTATATTTTCCGAATCCCCTCGTCGTTTCCTACGTTTTCCACCAAAAATATTCCACATGCAATGGGTATTTTTCTAGTTTTAATTTGGTTCGGGGTCCAGCCAAAGATACAGGATGTTTACGGGACTGAAAGCCATGGATGCATATCCAAATAGATTTTTATCATTATAGGGTGTTCACACGCGGATCCATACCCCAAAAGAGATTTTTAACATCACAGGGTTCTCATGGGCTTTATAACCATGGTTCCATCCCCAAAAAGAGATTTTTAATATCACATGGTACTCATGGGCTTTATAGCCATGGTTCCATCCCCAAAAAAATGGTCAAGTTTGCTTATGTTATCAAACCCTGAGCATTCTTCACGGTGCTCCAGGCACGATCGTCACCGGCCTGGGTTCCAATCCGTGGAATAAATCGAGCTTGCACACCAATCGCAACCGCTCCTACCCGACTCCGTCTCGTGTCTTTCAACGAGCGTCGAGGACCCAACTGCCGTGTATTCCAACGGGGGGCTAAAACAAGGGTAGGCGTACCTTGCCGATTCGACGTCATTTCATAATGCCGCCTCGAGCTCGCACAACGTACGACCACTCGACTAAATCACATATCACTTAAACACATAGCAAGAAAAAATTTACACATACTTTTCAACTATGGCTATCCGTCGTTGACCATCGACGATCAAATGGGATCGAGTAAAGCACAAGGACTCCTCGACTAAATAAACAGAGACGGCAAACGGGATTGTCTTTTATCTACCGCCACAAAGTCGGCAGACTCCAACTGTCCATCGTGTACCATTTTATTCCCTATGGAAAATGATGACGGACGACATCACTATGATTCGGTAGGGTCCGACCATTATGTTTGGCTCTCGCTCCGAAGGCTCTCCTTTTGAGCCATCCTTGTGTGACTCTACGTTGGTATCTGAGTCACCACTCTACGTTGGTATCCGAGTTCACAAGGCAGAACAAGAACAAATCAAAGACCTCAAATTCGCAACTCGAGCTTGTGTAGGATTCATTCGTAACATTAGATGACCGAACACATACATTTTGGTGGTAGAAGTCTTCTTCACGATTACGGTTATTCAACAAGGATGATTTACAGTTTGACGTAGAAGAAACTTTCATCTACGGGCGTTGTTCAACATATTGGAAAAACAAAAGAAAGATGATGTAAGATACATTTGATGTAGGAGAAGTCTCTTTTTTTTATTGGTCTCGGAGTTACTCGAACTCGGCTTTCATCTACTTTGGCAGCCTTCTAATCTCGTTAAGATTCCTTCTTAGTGTCGGTATCAGGTCTCTTGGTATTTCATCAACAATACTGTGATTTAGATGGGATTTCATACGTTACACGTGACACGTGGAAATATTTTTCCGAATTATTTGGTCAATGTGACTTTCTAAGTCAACACCATCCGAAAGAAAGGATTTCAAGGAACGCAAGAAAATTCAAACTTGTTTTTATGAAATCGAATCGAATAGTATTACTTGCATACGGATCCACCATTTGGAAGTGTTCTCATCTAAACGTTTATCCAAAACCACTAGTTTAAAGGCGACGATTAATCCGACACAGCGTGGCTCTTCCTGAATTATGCATAGTTAGCTAGGCTATGCATAATTGAGGACCAAGCGACGACACATCCGTCCTCGTCAAAAAGAAAACTTTTTGATTATTACACACCATATATGTTGATGAAAGTTTTTGACCTATCCTTGAAAATAAGTAAATCATTTGACATAGAAATGAGAAAGAAATATTTATTATTATTATTATTATTATTTTCTCATTTTTGGGAAACACATTTTTGCTTTGTCTTGTGAATATCGACGCAGTTTGGCATTTAATTTGATAAAACATTTCATAAATTATTGTATATTTTTTTTATAAATTTTTCGTAAAAAGATATTAAGGTGGTTGGGATTAAGGATCCTGGAAAGTACAAGAAGTAGTAAGTCAAGAATCGATGCAATCGAATGAGGTAAACTAACAATATATTCAATAACTGGAATTATCCATACTAGGAGTCAAGATGCTTCTCTCTAAAACAGTAAGTCGTCTATTCAACGTGCTCGACCACGACCTATAGTAGTGTCGCATAAATAGAGAAGTAATAAAGTATGATCGAACGATACTTACTTATGCGCAACATTAAAATATATCTTATAATATCCTTGATAAAAAAAATAAAAGTAATATCAAGTGATGAGAAATCCACTTGCGCATGTCCTTTCATATCACTTACCGTGTTTGTAAAAGCAACCATTTTACGAACATATATTAAGTTACATATTAAGACTTTCTATCCTTGTCAGTGTCTATACTTTAAAAGTTGTTGTTTTTGAAAGTTACCATTTTGAGGAAGTTAAAATATTTAGTATGTCAGGTTATCGGGATTATCAAATCGATATAATTATTAGATTTAAATTCTCGACACTTGTGTCACATTTTATTAACATCCATTTCTTATGTACCATAAACGTATATAGTAAGAATTCTATCAGCTTTCATGTTTTGCCGGAAGGCTAAAACTGACTCGAAAGTGCACGAATTGCTCTTCAAAAATTCTATCAGTTTTTAATTAATTATTTTAAGTGTTGTAATTTTCACTTAAAGTGTATATACCGATTTTGTTCCAGTTTCTTCGTTACAAGGAGTTAAGAGCTTCATTTAATATCAAAACGTTCGTAAAAATAACTTGACCTTATTTTAAAATTTAAAAAAATAAGTTTTTACAAAATCTCGAACTTTGAACTACGTGTCAAATTTTCTGCTCGAGGTCGTGTATTAGGAAACATGCCAAAATTTTATTTTTGACACAAAAATCAACTCATATCAAGTTTAAACTTACGTATACACAATATTCAAATTATTAAAAAAAATTCCCAATAACGCTTTCAATCTAATCTACGCAAGTTCTCGACGGATTTCAACACAAGCATTTATCAATAACGAATTTAAATCGCGAAAACATAGATTATACTAGTAATATGATTTACACACCATGTTATACCAAGCAAGATCGGAGAATAAATAGTTTCGCCTTGTTCCTTTGTTCGTCATCTCTTTGGTTCCTTAATCTCGTCTCGAAACACAACCAAAAATCTAACCAAACCTCAAATCTATATAATATTGTAGTGTATATATATATATTATATATGCTATATATATATAATTATAAATTAAATATATATATATATATATATTACACATATACAAAATTTATCACAAAATATCATAATGGCAACACCATTACATTATGTCAATAGTACAACTCGAATGTACACGTAGCGATGATCGAAAAGGCATAATAAATATATATTATATATATTATATATATATATTAATATATATATATATTTTATATATATATAATATAATATATATATATATATATATATTATCATGATATAATAAAATATATATATATTATAACTAAGCGTTGTCGCCTAAACTAATATCTGTATACATAATATAATTACTATTTATAACCACCCACTTGGTATAAAGTGGTACAATGCAAAGGCCTATCACAAAGCACAAATAGGATCAGGGAGGATTACGGGCGCGGATATCGACATCGTGAACGAATCGAGAAAAATTATTCAAAAACAGTCATAGTCCACTTTTGAAAAAAAACAACCTAGTTCGCTATGACTCGTGCTCTGATACCAATCTTTAACACCCCCAAATTTACAACGCAGCGAAATACAACATTGGGGTACTACTTCATAATATAAATCTAACGAGTCATGTAAACGACACATTCAATTTTTATTAAAAAGATCAGAGTTACAAGGTCCCAATAACTTTATAAAAACTCATTTCAAAATAATCCACAACATGTTTAAGTTTCTTTAAAAGAAAACATTTTATCATATGTGCAAAGTTCACCAAGTCCACGTCCTTCGATATCCGCATTCCATCCCATCCAAGCTAGCAAGCATATACCTGAGATAAACATGCTAAAAAGTCAACGAAAACGTTGAGTGAATTCATAGAGTTTATAAACAATCATTTTGAACACAAGCATAGCAAAACATTTAGTTCATAGAACAATCACAACGATGCTAGAGCCACGAACCGAACCTTAACCATGTGCCCAACCTGGAGTGGTAGCACTCCCAATACTAAATACAATATGTCTCCGTATGCCCTCGCAAGGAACACACGCCAGACAGGTCGTTAGGCCAAAATAGATCTATTATTATTGCATCAGCGTTCACCGGTTAGCGGTGATTGACGGTTCATGAAGGAAGGGCCACAACAATACACTCATAGCAACGTTCACATAATAAAATCACCTGTGTTCGATTTTCTAAAACAAGCATGTATCTCCCTCGCGGGTTTTTAAAACATAAAAAGATTTAAATGCGAGGCTATGAACTCACCTTGCTCGTAGGCAATAATCAAATAGCTAATAACCACGTAGCGTCAATGAATATCTTGTCGCGTCCGCGAAGTTGCAATTAATCTTAACGCTTATGCTCCATTCGTTTAGGTGGATATATTTTTGGGGTTTTTCAGATGGATAGTTACATCGACACGACACATTAATAAAAGACTCAATTCCCAAATTGTAACATTTCGGTGGTTGACTAAGAGAAGTGGACCTAAGGAGTAAAAGTAAAATATGTAACATATTCCGTATATTACATATGAAAACAGACGCATATAATTCCTGTCGGGAATTATTTAACCAAAGGCAAACATTAAAAAGCGCGTTATTTAAAGTATATAATTCTTTGTAAGTGTTATATATAATAAATGTGAGATATTAATTAAGATGATATTATCCGACACGCGTTCGAAAATTATTAAATGAAATAAATAAAAGTTATTGCTTAAAAGTAAATACACTTTTTAAAGTCTCGAATTAGATAAATGACATTTTAAAAGTTTTAACTGTGCTCCCTTTTATTCATTGCTTATAAATATAAAACAAGTTTCATTGTTCCTTTCACTAGTTCTTGTCGTTATATGCAAATCATAATTCATTAGCATTTGTCATTAACCCTTTTAACTAACGAACCATGAACTACATCCTATCTTGTATAAACAAAAAGGGTTGTTAATTTGGATACCACCTCGCTTATGTTTTTGGAGCTAAAAGGTTCACTTCGTCGGAACCCGAACAACACTCGCCGGAAACTAGAGCACTCGCCGGAGAAGACACAACTCGAACATATATGAACACGAACATCATCGAAACCCAAAACTCGATCGCATCTAAACGAACAACCGATCTCCAAAACAAACGGCCTTGTCACCAAACAAGACCCATACTCGCTAGCAAACGCTAGAACCTTTTAACTCGAACACCAGCCACAAACTTGGTCGAGTGACCGTGACCCACTTCCAAAATCTCAAAAACCAACCCAGGTACCCGTGATGGATTAGATTGTAAGTACGTTTAACACATAAAACCATTAATGTGAAACGAGTGGTACCCTCTCGCCAAACGAGATGGTTTGATACAAAAAGAAACGAACGTAGGTACGAACGGCAAATCAAACACGAACGCAACACTAGAGTTCAAAAACGAAATGCCGATAAATTACCTGAACCCACATGTGTAACGAACACATGAACTCAAACTCTGCCCCCGTCGTGAACAACCTCTCAACTCACGAATATGTGGTTTCTTGATCTCAAAATGAAGCTACAAGCACAAGGGAAAATACTCCACAAGATTCTTGATTATTTGCTTGGAAAAGTTTATGAAATGAGTGATGAAGTGGGGGTGAGCAGTCGGCTACAAGGAGAGAAAAGAAAGAACTCAATGGTTTTGAAAGTTACTATATTTTATGAGAGAAATACATGCAAGAATGTGTGTATCGGAACTAGCAACAAGCAGACAAGGTGTGATAATATTGATTCTTCCCTAGGGGCATTGGCGTGTGTATGGTTAAGGTTTTAAATTATTATATATATATATATTTTAGAGTTATATATATTATTAGTATTTTTTTTTTGAGATAATAAAATTTTGTGAATCTTTAATTTATAGGTATAAGTTTATGAATAAGTGGGCAGTTTAGGAGACCAATGGTATACAGGTAAAATTTAAAGAGCTAAGACGTATAAACAAAAAAAAGAACGCAGACGAAAAAATAAACGTAAACAATAAAATAGCCTTACCGCAAATGGGATAACTTTTATGAAATAATACAGAATAAAAAGAGCACGTAGACTAACATTTAGTCTTAAGTCCAATTCACGTTTAAAAAACGTTTATGAAATAAAATGTTTAACATGATTCCATTAAAAATTTTTATGTTAAATAAATTTTTGACAATGAAATATAAAATAATTAGTATCGTGTCGGTACGTGTTTTTCTCGTTTTCAAGCCAGATAAATTTGAAAAAGATAAGAAATTTTATAAATGAGAATTGTGTAATAATAATTATGATTTATTATTAAAATAAGTTTTGAAAAATTATTGGTTACGCAGTAATTGTTTTTACTTGACAATAAAAGGTCAGAAAGTCAAAAGTCAAGTCGAACCCGAAAAGTCAAAGGGTAAAATAGTCATTTAAAGTTCTAAAAATTACCGGTTGTCACAAGTTTGTGGAGTGATTGGTTCGATTTTGGTATTATTTTGGGTTCAAAAATCACAACCGGGTACTAATAATTCATAAAATCATCAAGAATCATCAAAGGAATTTTTATATCTCATTTATCATCATTATAATCCATAATATACCTGGGAAAAATGTTCATGCATTTTATATTGATCGAAATAATTAAATCATATTAGAAACCCTAATTTTGGAATATTTATGTAATCGACAGATATGATATTTGTAAAATTGATTTTATATTTTTATAAGGTTGTTCATATCACATATAACTCAGATAAAATGTTTGAAAAATTTAGGGTTGATTCGAATAATTATTTGGGGATTTATTGTGTTTGCCGATTTGCGAATAGAAAGAAAAAGGAAAGAAAATGGTTAAAATGAATTAGGGTTAGGGTTTTACTACTTTTTCCAGGTGTAATTAATGGCAATGATTGGGAAATAATTATGTTTGTGATTGGGAAAAATTATATTAGGGTTTTGTGAATTAATTAGTTAGCCGATTTAGTGATAAAGTATATTAGGACTTGTTTTGTAATATTCTGAACTATGGGGGTCTGTGTTTAGACATGTTTAATTATATTTAATAAATTCTGAACAAATAAGTTGGGGGGTATAAAAGGTCATTTTGATATTATTTTGGATTAATAATAGTAATTACATATAATAAGTATTAGAAATTAATTAATTAAAATAGAGGGACTAAAAATGTATTTCTGAAAATGGAAGGTTTGGTTAGTATTAATGTATAAAAAATCCATATGCAAAAGCTGTAAGGGCTGACTAATAGAGCTCACTGATTTGGCCTTACAGGAGGCCTTGTGTTGCTTTCCTTTCTGACAAGCAACACAAGTGTGGTCATTTTGAAAAATCTTTGAAGGTAAACCTCTTACAAGGTTTCCCTTCACAAGTTTGTTTAAGTTTTTAAAGTTAACATGACCCAACCTCCTATGCCATTTGTTAGATTCATCAATTGTGGCCTTTGCAATTAAACAGGCTAAACCTCCAGAAGGAACAATGTTCTCTAGATTGAAACTGTACATATTGTTTTGTCTGGGGATTCTAAGTAAGACTTGATTTGCATCAGGTAACTTAAATTCAGGAGACAAAACAAGACATTCAGTGTCAGTGAAAAGAACCTTGTTCTTCTTGTCACACATCTGTGACATAGAAAAGAGATTGAAATGTTGTAGTTCTTTTACAAAGCATACATCTTCAAAATCTAACTTTCCCGTTTTTATTTTACCTTTACCAGTTATGTAACCTTTACTTCCTCCAAAAGCAACAGGGCCACCATTAAAGTCTTGATATTCAGCAAGGTAGGCCTTGTTTCCAGTCATGTGCCTGGAACATCCACTATCAACAATCCCTTTGTTCTGTAAAGTTCTGTGTGGATAATCCTGCACATCAAATAAAAGAGATTAGATTCTCTTAGGGACCCAAGCCTTTTTGGGCTTGAGTCTGCCTAGTGGATCTTTGAAAGTAGTACAATTTCTAAGTCTTGATCCACTATTGTACTTGGAGACTTTGTGCCTGTAATGTCCTTTTGGTTTCCAATTACAACCTGCTGAGGGCTTAACAGCAGTTTCCCTTTTCCCTCCAACAGCACTAACTGCTTTTACCTCAGCAGTATTAACTTTTTGATTTGAAAAATTTATTCTAAGTGCTGCTGTTCTGTTCAATTGCTTTTCAAAAGTTGATCCCATAGACTTAATAGTATTAACTTTCCTAGCAGCATTAGTTGGTACTGTCTGTCTGTTGAAATTATGCCTAGCAGTACTAACATTATTAGTACCGCTAGCTCTAGAAGTATTAACTGGAATTTTGCCAGTTCTAGTTAGTACTGCTGTAGGAACAAATTGGTTTTGATGATTTACTCTTTGCACATTGTTCTAAATTGGCCTAATTTCCCTTTGACTAGACTTCTTGCTCATCCTATTGTTCAACTCAGCTTGTTTAGCCATCCTTTTTTCATAGAAATCACAATCTCTAATAAGATGACTAAGACTTCCACATACAAAACATGCTTTTGTAGTAAACCCATATCCCCTACCTTTCTTGTCAACTTTAGGATTTTTACTATGTGTGAATTATTTCTTAACAGTTTTCCTAGGAGTTTTTACTTGCTTATTAGTACTAGCAAAACTAGGTTGTTCTTGTTCTTTTGTAGGTTTAGACACACAATTATCATCAGAATCTGACTCATATTCCTCAATGATAGGAGCATCAGACCAGATTTTTGGTTGACATACTACATTAGGTTCATTAACAACTGATTCAGACACTAATTTAGGTGTTTCTACACTAATGTCAGATTCACAAGTATCAAATTCACTGGTTTGGGTTTCAGATTCACTAGATTGAGATTGTTTTGGACCATATGTAAATTGTGAGTAATCTATTTCAATATCAGGTCCAGATGGCATGTAATTCCCTGACATGGGTGGGGGTACAACATGCATTCCTCCTGCTGTAACAAACCTATCATACAAAGGTTGTTTTTCAAACTTACTTTCCTTACTCATAAATACACTTTGTAAAACCTCATTTTCATAACTCAAAATACCATCATATCTATGATCCCTATAGCCAAGCCCAAATTTATCATAAGCACTCATTTGGGTATTTAGCAGTTTACCAAGGTTTTTAGAAGAGTTGTGCCATTTTTCTACTTTAGCTTTTAAATCTTTTTTTTGAGTTTCTGCCAATAGTTTCTTATGGTATGTTAGGACATCAGTTTTATCATCTAAGTTTATTTTTATAAACCTTATCTTCTCCTCATACCAAAGTTGACCTTGTTGATGAGCAACTAATTGTGCTTCAACTTTCTTTAAACCTTGAGTATATGCCTTTATTTCTATGCTTGCATCACTAAGTTGTTCTCTCTGTGCATCATACAGTTTTTTAAGTTTAGCATAAGACTCTTTACATTCTTTTATACAAGAAGTTACCTCTATGTCTGATCCTGAGCTGTTGCAAGCCATCAAAGCTTAATCTTCCTCTTCTTCTGAGTGACTGGTCCAATCTACACCTTCTCCATCAATAATCACCAACACTTTAGAGTCCTCCTGTTTACCAGATCTTCTTCCATACTCTTTATACTTATTCCCAGAGTTCCAAACATCTCCCCTTTTATTATCTTGATTTCCCTTGGTTTTACATTCTCTAGCAAAATGCCCTGTCTTGTGACAATTATAGCACTCGACTTTGGTTTTGTCAAAACCAACCGGTTCCTTGGCATCAAATTGTAGCTTTCTACCTGTATTTTTGTAGAACTTTTTCATTCTCATGGAAATCATGGCCACCTGCCATTTCAAGTCCATTTCTCTAATATCCAAACACATCAAGTTGTCCCAAATCCTAATGATCAATTGTGGGACAAATGGATTGATTTGCAAGTAAGGAGTATGATGAAGTATGTTCATACTGTGAGTTATGACCAGAAGAGTTAGAAACATCATAAGCGATACTAACATCATTAGTACTGCTAGTGTTCTCTGAAACGAATTCCACATTTTGTGTGCTAGAGGATGATGCAGTAGAGCCTTTAACATCAGACTCAAAGACTCTAAGATTATTATACAGATCTTCAAAACTGAGACTGTCCACTCCTGGCTTGGTCCTCATGATTAAGGAAACCTAAGACCAGGCAGAAGGTAGAGACCTAAGAAACTTCTGATTTGCATCTTTAGTGGAAATGCCTGCACCATGAATCTCTAGTTGACTCAGAAGACTCTAAAATCTGTCATAGCCTTTGTGTAGCCCTTCTGAGTTTGATACAAAGAAGCCTTCAAACTGTTGCTTTAGAATATACTTTTGCATCTTCTTTGATTCATCATTTCCACCAAATCTAGACTTGATAGCTTCCCACATCTCTTTAGCATCAGTAATTTTATGAAATTTAGCAAGATGATCTTCTGGTAAAGCTATAAGCAAGGTATTCCTTGCTTTTCTTTCTCTTCCTCTAGCTAAAGTTTCTTCTGCAGTCTTAGGAGGCAGAACCTTTATTAAACTATTTGTATCAGTTGAGACACTCACAGGACCATTTCCTCTTTGAATGACTTCCCAGATAGGATAGTCTGTATGGGCCAAATAATGTTCCATTTTCATGGCCCATATATCATATTCTCCCTTCTTGAGAATAGGAAGTTTGATTGTTAAAACAGTGTGAGGAGTTTGTTGTCCATGTCATCTTGTTGCTGCTGTTCATTATCATCACGTTAAATCATGCAATATGAGATATATAAATAATGAAAGCATCCAGATTCAACACGAGTCACCATATACGCCCTAGACCTTTGATAACCAAGACGACTACAAGAATAAAATAGATCAACAAGCATATAGTCGTCAACATCAGTACTTTTCCAAGATTCAAAACCATACGACAACAACCAGATCCAAGGCAAAAATCCATAACACCCTGGATACAAACGAATCTTGGTGCATAATAGAATTAGGCGTTTACCGAATTAGGATTTATAACAAACCCTAGTTTCACCGAATTTGACAAATTATTGAAAAATAAAACCCATACCTTCTTGTCTTCACAAATTCGATACATAAACCTTGTTGGATCCTAGATATCAAGAGCAACCTGCTCTGATACCAATTGATAAGATCGTTTATAGCTCAAGATTGATTAGATCTTATATATCTAGGATGAACAATAACAATGATTGATAACATGCAGCGGAATAATAAAGAACACAATCAAAGTTATCACAAGGTTTTCTTTATATTGAACGTTTCCCAATTACCCCAACTATAATTTGGGTCTAACACCAAACTAACTAAGGTGTACTATCGACTCTCATCTCTCTAATTTTTGTTTTGGGTTGGGTTTGCTATCTAACTACCTAGACTCTTATTGGGAGAGCTCTAGTTTTCTATGGATGGAAAATAAAAACCAGACGCTTGATAGTCTCTTTATATAGAGAGATTTCAAGGCTTACACAAGAAGATAAGAACAAACAATATATTTAAAATATTTAAAATATCTTTTAAGATCACTTTGCTTAATGGATCTTAACCTTTAGCTTGTAAAGGGTTTGTTGCCTTAGATAAATCTAAAGTAACAATGATTTAACGACTATTGCATTACGCGGAAAAATTAATCAACAATGAAGAAGAACACAATCACAAACACTATTTTACATTGAACTTGGAATCTGCCTAAGTTACAGATTACAACTATGATTACTATAATTGGTCTCTATATCTTCTGTAGAACTATATCTACAACAATCCTCGGGTTTCATTTTATAACTAAGAAAACCCTAAAGGGGCTTTACAAAATGCGTATAAAGATAATGGCGTATCTTTTCCTAAGATACTCATGCATATCTTCTAACTCTAACTAATTTCTGCGTAAGCAACGTAACTATTACATAAACCAGTATAACTATTTATACTGCCCAGTACTACTTAATTAACGCTTTCTAAGAGTACTAACTATTACACAGAATGAGACTAACAAATAATACTAACATAAAAAGAAGAAAAAAAAAAAAAAAAAATAAAAAAAAAAAAAAAAAAAAAAAAATGAAAATAAAAAAAAAAAAAAAAAACATAAAAATAGATTAAAAAAAAGAATTAATCCCTGTTATACAAATTCCTACAATCCTCCCCTAACTTGAACTTACACATGAGTTTAACTTCCAAGTTTTCTTTAGTGACAACAGGTTGGGCTTTTGAGAAATGTATCCACGCATGTCTTCAGAGTCCTTAGCTTCTCTTGAATGATGATCTCTGATGTTCTTTGAAAACAGATCATACTTTAGCTTTTTAGTCTTTGTCTTCTCTTCACAGCAACAAAACAACATCCAACAAGTTGGCTTTATAGTTTTTGGCAAACTATGACCATCAACGGATTTGATAATCTTTACCAGACCATTGGGCCGTATGACTAGTCAATTCTATCATTGTAGTAACAAGGTGCATTGATAACCTTATAGTTTTTTAGCACAACTATCAGCTATCAACGATTTAAATTCCTTTAACCAAAAGCCGATTGCTCTGGATAGCCAATGCTTTAGTGCACATACATGGTGCATTGATTACCAAACAGTGTTGAGAATCAATAGCCCATCTAGGATGTGTTAACAAATAACTATATATGCATCGGAATAATAAAGAACAATTAAGGTTATCATATCCAAACAAGGTTTTCTATTATTAATCCTATGCCTCAAGATCAAACTGATCCTTGGGGCTAAAATAACTAACTATTAGACTCACATTGAAGAGATCCTAACTATGAGGATGATCTTAACCAGACGCCTAATGACCCTTTATATATAGGTATTACAAGAAAACCAGCTTACATAGGAAGCTAACATAATTTATCACATTAGTCCTGTGTTTCAAAAGGAAATAATACAATTAGGAAACTAATTAATTAACATTAATCTTCACATAATGTTTGACATACTCAATATCTCAACATTAATGTTGAATTGTAACGTCTCCAATTCATAATAAACTTGATCTTGTTTTCTTCTTTAGCATATCTTTGTTCCTTTTGTTCATACTTTCTCCTTTTTGCATATGTAGTTTTGTAATCATCAAATCTGGAATCCCAACAATCTTCCCTATTTGATCTTACAAACAATCCCTGAAGAAACAATGCTCCCCTTGACTAAGATCCTTCTTGAACAGTCACCAAATACTAAGTGCAAACTATAATCTCTTGTTAGTCTTTTTCCCCTTTTGTAATCATCCAATAGGGATCTTGTGTAGATATGCAACTTGTTAACACTTCCCCTCAAGTGGTGCATATAGATGGTTAAATATGTGAACAATAAGCTTCCCTTGAAAAGTATATTTACCATCTCTTGAATCTCAAACTCAGTAGGCTCCAAGTAGTGATTACTGATGAATAAAATCAAGTATAACGAGAATTGAATCTCCCAAACTTTGTGTACTCATGTCTTGCATACCTTGTGACGTCGAACTCTATACCAAACAGGGAAAAAGTATAATAACCACCAACCTCTGACAAAATCCTCATTTAACCTATAAAATGAGACACTGAGCACAATAACGTAACTCCTTCAAGTGATAGCAAATGTGAGCATTGAGCACCATAAGAAAAATCACACACTTTTGCTAGATTCGTCAATTCTTCGTTAACACCATTTAAGCACGAACAAGTTATCTCAAAATATTGTAAGCCATTTGAGATATGATAAGAACACAAACATGTGAAAATCAACTACAACATCAAATAATCAATAATTAATTTTCTTCATAATAATCCCCAAAACGAGCCATAATTTCATCATCTATTTGAGATCCAAAATGCGTCTATTTGTCCAACATCGGACAATGCTAGCGGTACCAACATCCAAACCAATTAGCAACACTTTTTCCGTCATAAAGTTGTTACTAAATCTGTCACAAAACTGCTGTTAGCGACACATTATCTGTCACCAATCTGTCATATATATGTGTGCTCCTTCCTCCCATATCTTCTAGAGACACTTAAATAGTCACTGAGTCGTCTCTGACCACTAGTAGTATAAAAATCATATGAGCAGTACTAAGTGTGAATATGAGCAGTACTAACCCACAATTAAACAGCAGCACTAAGTGATAAACCGAGCAGTACTAATCCATACGTAGCAGTATAAACTTTAAACAGCCAATATAGATCACACCAATTGTGGAGATCACACCTGCTATACATAACCAATGAATATTGATAACCTGTGACGCGTATCTGTTGCTTTCAATTTTCATAACTATGGTATCTCAAGAAACCTAACAAATATACTGACCATGATCCAAATAAACAATCAAATCTACATAATAATTCATTATCAAAGGTTAACAACAAGAAATACATTCAAGAAAGTCAAACAACCCACAATGCGACTGATTAGGATCACAACAAAACCTAATTCAGGGATATTATTAAAACATTTGTTAATGTGACTGAAGACATATATGAAACCCTTACAAGCAGAAAAGATATTGAGAATAATAGCAAAATCAAACCTTTGTAGTTACAACTCGAGATATCAAACAAAGTCGTTGTCGTTGTGAACACGAAGCATCCTTTGAAACCCTAGAGGAATTAGGGTTTAGTTTCAATTCAAACCAGCAGCTTCTTTCTTCATAAAGTCGACCATAAAAACCTTGTAACATCCTAGATATCAAGAGCAACCCGCTCTGATACCACATGTTGAGAATCGTTTAGCCCATCTAGGATTAGTTTTACAGATAACTTATATATGCAGCGAATAAACTAACAATAGTTATCAAACAAGGTTTCTATTAAATCTAATTGCCCCAAGATCAAATGATCCTTGGGGCTAAACTAACTAATACATAAACTAACTAACTATTAGACTCTCATTGAGAGAGATCTAACTATGATGGATGATCTTAACCAGACGCCTATGACCCTTTATATATAGGGTTTACAAGAAAACCTAGCTTACATAGGAAGCTAACTTAATTTATCACATTAAGTCCTTGTTGTTTCAAAAGGAAACATAATACAATTAGGAAACTAAAACTTACCATTAATCTTCACATTTATAGTTTGACTTATCTATATCTCAACATTAATGATGATTTTGTAAGCGCGTCATCAACATTAATCTTGATCTTGTTTCCTTCTTTAGCATATCTTGTTTCCTTTTGTTTCATCTTTCTTCATTTATGCATATGTAGTTTTGTAATCATCAAATCTGAGATCCCAACATACAGATTTTGGTAAACTGTCAACCATTAACGGATTTGAGAAGTCTTTACCAAAGCCGTTTGCTTTAGACTAGCCAGTCCTTATGCCTATTAAGCATGGTGAACTGATAACCATTTGTTGTGTGGTGGTTAGCCAACACCCAAACCCTTCTCACTTCCATAATAGTCCACAGTTTCCAAAAACATGCCCACTGCTACTGATAACTTCATCACTTTCTAATCCCAGCTTGCTTCTCAATCATCTTCAAAAGTTTATAACAAACTTCATTCATTTTTCCATCTAGAAGCTTCATTTTCAGCATCACTTGGCAAGCATCTTTTGACAATGGATATTTTCTATCCGCTAACATATAGATAGTGCATGCCTCCAAAGTTAAACAATGTACTTCACATTTATCATAATACCTCCAACTAACCATCTTTTGTTGAAGTGGTAAGCTCCAAATAGCATCTTCATTGAGAGGTGGATCAAACATAGTCTTGAGATCACTCCAAAGCACTCTGTCATAAGCATCTTCAGGCCTATTTGTTCCATACTTCTGCATTACCAATCTGTACAATTCTATAAGATCCTCTCTTGTGAAGTCTTTAACCATAGCTCCAAAGCTCATGTAGACTGTATCAGCTCCATTTGCTCTCATTATCTGATAAATACTTCTTTGACCTTGCTGAAATATCTTCCAATTTACCACACTATCAGATTTTGTGAAGTCAAAGTAGTAGATTCATAGCTTCTACTGATTCCTCTTTAATCATATATCTGAATCTATCTTGTGCACCCTTGTCAACATTATAACCTTTCCTAGCCTTTTGCTTCTTTCTTTTTCCTGTTCTTTTTACTGGCTCTTCTTCCTTATACTTCAGCATTTTTCTCCTATATCCGTATACATCGTTAGTCATCAAACCAATGTTTTTTTTTGAAGTCTTTGTCTGAACTCTTCCCATTCTTTCAATTTTTCTTTGTAAGCTTACTACAGATTTATAAGAACAAAAGTATCAATCTACTGAACTAACTTATCAAACTCTTCTTTAATCTCTTCAAACTTTAACTTCTTTAACTAAGAAAGCTTCCAAGTTCCTTGATTCTTAAGATAGTTTGACATATAGATTCTTAACTGTGACTGAGTCATAGGTTTGTTTCTCTTTGCCTTAGCTCTTTCCTCTGCAAAGTGTTTCTTTCTTTGATTCACCATATCTACCATTCTTTTTGCAAAATCTTGTCATGTAAGCAAATCCTTTCCCAACACATCTTTTGACAACTCTGCATTTCCTTCTAGCTTAGCTTTAATAGCATCCCAGTCTTCTTCAGTATAAAATTGAGCTTCAAATTAAACTTGAGATTTTCTTGTCTTTTGTTGTTCTGATAAAGCTTCCTCTTCCTGCATTCTTATTAGCTACAATTTACTAAATGAATTCTTCTTGCCAAACTTCTTCATCCAATTTGAGCTGCAACTTTATAGCTCTTCCAACCAGCTTCACTCTGTCTCATTTTGTTCTTTAGTTTTGTGAGTAACCTGGATATCCTCTTCAACCATTGGAGCCTTTCCTTCCCTTTGACCCCTTTTACTAGCAGTACTAGAATCAACTTTAGTACTACCAGTACTAACCTCTTCAATACCAGTATTGATCTCTTCTCTGCCAGTATTAATCTCTTCTTCAGCATCTAATCCAGTATCAATCTTTTAGCCATAGACCTTGCTCTCCTCTGGTATCTTTTGCCCTTATCAGTTGATTTTTCCTTGCTAACACCCTGAGAAGCAACCTTTGACAACGTTTTAGCTGCCTCCAAGATTGTAGGACTGATTTCTTCTTCTTGAGCCTCCCCTGAAGCTTTTGTAGGAGTAACAAAATATGTTGACTTCTCTTTCATGGATTCTCTAACCAAAGAAACTAGAGGATCATCATCAATATCCTGAATTTTCCTCCCCTGATCCTATCAGATCTTCACACCACTAGATTTTAGATAAGAGTACTTTCTTGGATTTCCTCTTTAAAGCTGTTTCTAAAGATTTCACCTTCTTTACCAATTTAACCATAGCATTCCCTAGTGTTTGTTTGGTTTCCTTTAACTCTTTCTCCAAACTATTAATCCTGGTCACCAAGATAGGTACAAGCACTATGAATTCTTGAAGTTGCATACTATCCTTAACACTTCCTAATGTATTACCTTCAAGGAGAGGTGCTTCATAGGACCTAGGTGGTGAAAAATGAGGTGGGGATTGAGGTGGTGAATGAGGTGGTGAATGAGGTGGTGATTGATGTGGTGAATGAGGTGGTGAATGAGGTGGTGATTGATGTAGTGGTGATGGATGAGGTGGTGATGGTATAGGTGGTTGGGATGTGGATGATATTGGATCAACATGTGTGTGATGGGGTTCAGCTGGTTGTGCTGAGTCTCACCTTGATCCACATCTGCCCTTGCCAACATAGCAGGCAGCAATGGTACAATATCCCCAGCATAACCCCTTTTCATGTTTGCAAAAATCTTTTTGGTCAAAGTTGAGGCTAAATACCTTCCTTTATTTTCAGTTGTAATATCCAAAATAATTTGTAAAAACCTTGGATACATTAAAAATTTGTATAAAATTTGTTAGACATATTAAATGTATTGCTACAACAAACAAATAAATTGAATATAGGTTAACATAAAGAGTAGAAAATGGTATCGTTAATCATTTGATTGTTTAGACTCAAAAACACAAAAAAAGGAAAATGTTAAGGCATGTGATGCTCACAGTTTCCTTAAGAAAAATCCGTCCTCTCTACGGTGCTTGAGAATCGTGAATGCTATCTCCTACGATACAACAACAACGATAACTTCGTTAGCATAAACGGGTTATCGAGGCGAACCAATTCGTGCCTTCCCTCTATTACGAACCAGATACACAAGATGTCAAAATGAATGTTAAACAAAAGAGAAGAGTGCGTGTATTTCTTGGTGTATAAAGACAAATGAGAAAATTTCTCTTGTTTTAGTATACAATTCACATACATTTTCTCTTACTTTCTCTAACCCTTGATCTCATATCAAGATCTCATTCGTGTTTCATTTATGGTGATTTTATTATTAGGAGAAAATGCCGACGAGTTATGCATTCAAGTCAATCAAACTTCAAGTTCACTTGTCGCAAACATCATTCATCATATCAAGATCATCCTATTGATTCTTGATCATCATTCATTCATTGTACACATCAAACTAACAACTTGTAAAATGTAGAAGTGTATTTGGGTTGGTTCTACATGTGTTCGGTATATAGCTTAGTACCAGATAAAAGTGTAAGCGACGTAGGGTTGCCAGTGATAGGACTTGACATTTAGCTTAGTACCAAATAAAGTGTAAGCGACGTAGGGTTGATCCTTCCGAATTTAGGACTCGGTATCTAGCTTTGTACCGGGTAAAGTGTAAGCAACGTTGTGAGGCTTCTCCGCCGAAATAAAGAGTCTGTGGATGTAGTGTTTACAAACTCTCGAGTTGGGTACTTGATGTGTGCTTAAACACACATCATTTTTATACCGGAAAACACACTAAAATGGACCAGTAATCATAAAATATGTGAAATTATATTACAAATATGTTTGGCATGTGTTATGTCTTGCAGGTACAAGGGTTTGAAAACAAAGCAAAAACGATGATTTTCAAATGAGTTTCGATGACGTTTTCACGTTTATCAAGATTCAAACGAATTCGTAAAAATTCTTCGAGTACTCCATTGGAAAGAGCACGAAATTACGAATCCGTCAGTACCTTCCTCTCCTTTTAAACCGGTCCAAATATTCTTATGTGGACTGGTCAAATTTCTATTTGACCTTTTTTTTAATAAAACCGGTTCACCTCATTTGCCCTTAAATAAAACACTTTGCCTATATATTATAGAAAGACATTCCAGCGCAGCTGGAAAGGGGGTGACCCCTTGTGTCTTTCACCCTGAGGTCGCGGGTTCGAGGCTGGCTCTTGCCATTTGCCCCAATGCCACATCAGATGCCATGTGGCTCACTCTGGTGGTGACACTGGTAACCCGAATCGACCCGTTGACCCGACCCGTTGACCTACTGACGTCACCTGATGACGTGTTACGTGGGTCCTACTTTCTGACACCTGGCGGCGGCTGTCCAATGACAGCTTGCCACGAGGCGGTGGCTCTGACATGTCAATAAATGCAGACGTAGCGGCCAATGATTGTACGAGGTTGCAGACGTGGCGGCTAATGATTGTACGAGGTTGCAGAGGTAGCAGGTCGGCTGACCAATAGGAGAGTGACACCTGTACACGATGACGAGATAGTGCAGGGTGGCAGGCGCAAGATCTGAGGGTTCTAGAAGCATTGATTGCTAATCATTGTTGGAATATTATTGGAAGAGAGGGTCTGACGTGACCAATTCATTGGATAGAAATGAAAGAGAGGTGCTGGCAATTGTGGGACTCGCAAAATGATTGAAATACCCCTCCAAAAATTGGGCTATTTAATCCCTCACACATTGACTCATTTGGCATCTTTTCTATCATTTTTTAACTACATTTTCACACATTAGATTTAGTTAGCTTATTTTGTATTAGTCTAGTTTTTGTAAAAGCTTTCATACCTTAATGTTTTAGCTTATTGTACTTGGCTTATTATTAATGAAGATGAAGAATTTTTGTGGTGTGACTTGAGCTTATTTCTTTCTATAATCCTCTATTCCTTGTTATAAATTCTATTAAGCTCTTTTATATATAAATAAGCACTTATAAGTTTGTATGAGCTTATTGAGAGCTTATCTACTATAAATAGCGTTTAGACTTTTATAAGTGAGGTTTTAATTAGTTTATTTCTCTTATTTCACTAGTAGCTTAAATAATCAAATAAGCTTTTCTATAGCTTATTTCAATCACCTTTTTGAAATTAGCTTATTATCGGCCAAACTTAATCATAGCGTATTCGGATTAGCTTATTTCAAATATATTTAGTTTTAATGTTTTCGAATAAGCTTTCATATAGATTATTTCGAAAGGCTTATTTCGCCTAGCTTAATTTTCGGATAAGCTTTCTATAGCTTATTCAAATAAGCTTATTTCGATTTAGTTTTGCTTACTTTTAATTTTAGGATCTAGCTTTAGATCCTAATAGCTTTTAGCTTATCCTTTTCGAAATACTTAATATTTCGGATTTAATCTATTAGCTTATAGCTTATTCATATAGCTTATTTTTATTAACTTTTATTGTGTTTTGATGTTGTTGGAACCATTTCTACATCTAAGGCGTGGAGCTTAAGGATCTTATAAGCTAACTTTATTTCTAAAGTTTAAAGTTTTTATAGTTTTTATAAAGCTATTTAGTAAATAAAGCTTACAACTTTATTAACTAATTAGTTAAATAAAATCTAATAAAGAAGTAAACTTTAGTGTTTTATTAGATTATAAGATCGGGTGGTTTAGTTCGTCTTTATTTTGCCAAACGGGTTCTACTTTCTTACCTTTTTCAATCCATAGTAGTTTAATAATTAGTTTAGAGAAAAAATATGTTATGATAATTGTTAATTTGATTGATGCTAGTTTAGTAGTCATGATTAGTGAGTAGATGATTATATGCTTGTTAAGTGAGTTGTGACTAGAGAATTAAGTGTGAAATAAAGGGGGATTATTGATTAATAATTTTCGAATTATTTAGATTTCTTTTTGGTTATTTTGACGGGCAAAAGCTGTTAGGATAATCAAACATTAATCTAGTAATTTGTATCAAAATAAAAGATTATTTTCAGAATAAACCAACGTTGTCGGAAAATAGTTTTTTAAACGGGTACCAATTCATCAATTAAAACTCTCCTTCACACTTAAATGATCTTTTTGCCTCACTTGACAAGCATATCCTTTAGACATATCTTTTAGATCTTTTAGCTTAATATTCCTTAGTATTAATCTTTAGTATAGCTTTTAATTCTATAAAACCAACCAAAAATATTCGATAATCAAGCATCTAATAAAAGACATCAAAGTGAATTTCTAGAAAAGAGGTCGGTCATAGAAGAACGTATGTACATGCACTAAAAAGAAATAAGATAGAAAATGTTAGGAATTTTGTATAACAGACTTAATTCTGTTAGTATTATAGTTAATTATGCTAGTATAATAGTTAGTACTGGTAGAAGGTTTATCGTAGTTAGTAATGGCAGTATTAGATAGTTAATACTCTTTATGTAATAGTTAAGTCTGCTTACGCAGAAATTAGTTAGAGTTAAAGATATGCATGAGATATCTTAGGAAAGGATATGCATTATCTTTATACGCGTTTTGTAAAGCCCATTAGGGTTTCCTTAGTCTATAAACGGATCCCTAGGCATAATTAGTAGATATAGTTCTACAGAAGATCATAGATAACAATATATTAATCATAGTTCGAAATCTGTAACCTAGGCAATATCAAAGTTCAATATAAAAAAAAAAAATAAATAAAAAAAAAAACGAAAAAAAAAGAAAAAAAAAAGGAAAAGAAAAAGAAAGAAAAAATAGAAAGAAAAGAAGGAAGAAAAAAAATGAAAGAGAAAGAAAAAAGAAGAAAAAGAAAGAAAAAAAAAAAAAGAAAGAAAGAAGAAAAGAAAGAATATAAAAAGAGAAGTCAGAAAGAAAAAAAAGAAGAAAAAGGAAAAAGTGTTTTGATTGTGTTCTTCTTTACATTGTTGATTAAATTCCGCGTAATCAATAGTGGTTAATCATTGTTTCATCATTGTTACTTTAGATTTATCTAAGGCAACAAACCCTTTACAAGCTAAAGGTTAAGATCCATTAAGCAAAGGGATCCTACAAGTGGTATCAGAGCTTGTGAGGAAACTCTGAAAAAGAAGAACTTCTTTTGAATCAGAACTACTACAAATCAAAGAGATGGCTGATCAAGATACTCCTCCACCAACAATCACTGCTATGAAGATCCCTATCATTAAGAAGGGAGAATACGATATCTAGAGTATGAGGATGAGACAATACATTTGTCACACAGATCATAATCTGTGGGATATTATTGTCAATGGAGATCTGGAAGATGAGGCTACACCTTCAGGAGAACAATCTAGTCCTCCTGTTCCTAAGACTGCAAAACAATTGGCTGCTAGAAGGAATCAAGAAAGGATTAAGAGCATCTTGCTCTTAGCAATACCTAATGAGTACCTCCTCAAGTTCCACAATGTTCTGATCTAATTCCTGTGGGCAACAATAACATCTTAGATTTGGAGGTAAAGAGGAATTAAAAAAATGCAAAAGAATATTCCTTAAACATCAGTTTGAAAATTTTTGTTACTGCATCTAATGAAACTTTAGATAAGGCTTATGATAGATTTCAAAAACTCATAAGTCAACTGGAAATTCATGGAGCCTATGTATCAAAGGAAGACCAACTAACATAAGTTTTTAAGAAGATCTTTTTTCCTCTGCTTTCTTGGAGTCAAATAGCACTGATCATGAGAAAGAAGCCAGATATTTAATGAGATTGATATTGATGACCTCTACAACAACCTTAGGGTTTATGAAGACGAAATGAAAAAATCTTCAACTTTCTCATCAAATACTCAGAACTTGGCTTTTCTTTCCTCTGAGAATACTAACAGTACTAATGAAGTTAGTACTGCCAGTGGAGATTTTGGGGTTAGTACTGCTGGTGGAATTAATCAAGTTCCATCTACTCCAAGTGCTCATGATATAGCTTACTCCTTTCTTGCACAACCAACAACCAGTCCTCAACTTGAGAATGAGGTATTTTCAGTAGATGATAGAATGATTTAGAGGAATTAGATCTTCGATGGCAGGTGGCTATGTTGACTGTCAGAGTAAAGAAGTTCATTCAGAGGACAGGAAGAAATATGGACTTCAAAGAAAAACGACATGTTTCTCTTGATAAGTCAAAGATTGAGTGCTACAACTGTCATAGAAAAGGACATTTTGCTAGAGAATGTAGATCTGGAAGGAGTCAAGGAAGAAGACCTTATGGTGACAATGGCAGGAGCAATGCACAAACAACTGAATCTTCATCTCAGGCTCTGGTGGCTCAAGATGGTCTAGGAGGCTATGACTGGAGCAATGATTTTGAAGTAGAACCAGTCAACTATGCTTTGATGGCCATCTCCTCTTCAAGCTCATCAAGTTCTTCTGACAGTGAGGTACAAAAATGTTCTAAATGTCTTGAATCATTTAAATGTCTTCAAAAGAACTATGATACTGAGAGAGAAAAGCATAACAAAGCCAAACTAGAAATTAGGGGTTATGAGATAGCCTTAGAGTCACTAGAAGCTAGAATTCTTGGACATGAAAAGAATGAATTAGCTTGGGGTGAGAGATATGAGTTTCAAAACTATGATCTTAAGTGTAGAGAAATAAAAATTAACAACTTAAATCTGGAATTAGAAAAGGTTGTTAAGGAAAGAGATGAATTGAAAACCAAAATTGTAAAAATGGGGAAGGGTCCTTAAAGGAATCTCACTAGATACTCCAATAGTCAATGATACCATGATAAAATGGATTAGGTTTGGCACATAAATGCAAGATTTGATAATAAAATCTAAAACTGATAGTGAGAACAGTTTGACTGTTTTTGAGGTAAGGTCTAGTGATGAAGAGAGCACACTAGCAAATAATAGGTTCACTAAAGCAAATGAGTATCATGTCGTTCCCCCTCCAATTACAGGGAACCCACTAACCCCAAGAGCTGATATATCATTTGCAGGACTAGATGGATTAATTCTTTAGAATAAAATCATATAAAGAGGTCAAAGATAACTGAATCTAACAAAGACTGTAGGTAACAAACATTACTAAGCACTATAGTAACCTAAGTCTGTCAATGAAACAGTTGTGTCTAAGTCAAAGATTAATAGGAATGAAGTCATCATTGAGGATTGGACCTCAGATGATGAGGATGATGTGTGTGCTGTCAAAACTGTTAGTTCTGTTAAGCCTAATGTGACTCAAGCTGATAAAAGTGGTCAAACTTTACAAAAACAAGGGATTGATTTTAAGAAAGTACATAAAATAAAAGCTTGTTTTGTTTATAAAAGCACTGACCATTTGATAAATGATTGTGATTTCTATAAGAATCCTGAACCAAGGGTTAAGAATGAGGTCAATACTAGGGAGATGGTAGTCAAACTAGTATGGGATTATGGCAAAAGGTTAAATCACCAAAACTTTTCAAAAAATTTGAAATACCCTCATGCAAAAAGGACCTTTAACCCATCAGCAGTACTAACCAGAGCAGGTTTAGTTAATACTGATAGATCAAATGTTAGTACTGCTAGGTCTATTAGTACTGTTAGGCCTGTTTATACTGTTAGGCCTGTTAGTACTGCTAGGCCATTGGCCTCAAAATAGCACAATCTAATAGTGTTATTAGACCATATCACCCAAGATTAGACATTTTAAGACCAAAAGCCTCAAACTTACCAATCAAGAGGTCTTACTTTACCCAACTAGTTTATAGACCTAAAGACTTGAAACCCGATGTGAAAACTTTTGGGGTTAATAACATGACTACTGTTGGGATAAGGGCAGTAGTTATAAGGGGTAAGGTGGGAAGTCCTTAAGACGGAGCTAAAATGGAGTATGAGACCAAAGATGAATTACCAAGGACATGTGTACAAATATAATGGCTCTTACATGCTCAAGAAGTTTTAGTATGTAGACCCAAAATGGATTTCCAAGTCAATATTGACTTGGATCCCTAAGAGATACTAATTCTCATACCTTTTGTGCAGGGCAATCCAGAGATCTTGTTACAGGATCATGCAGTGGTGGATAGTGGTTGCCTAAGCCATATGACTGGACAACAAAGCTTAACTTTCATACTATAAGATTTCAAGGAGCTTTGTGGCTGTTTTGGAAGTGATCCAAAGGAGGTAAAATAACGGTTAAAGGTAAAATCAAAACTGCAAATTTAGACTTTGTTGATGTTTAAAACTTTTTTGTAGAAGAACTTAATTTACTCTTTTCTCTGTCTCACAAATGTGTGCAAGAAAAACAATGCCTTTTTACTGAACTGAATGCCTTATCTTGTCTCCTAGCTTAAGCTTCTTGATGAAAGTCAAATGTTCTTAATCTCCTAGAAAAGATGAAGTTGTAAAACTTGGATTTAAAGAACAATTGTTCCTTCTGGAGGTAAACTTGTTAATATGCAAATGCAACAGCATATTGAAGTTCCTAAAATTATGGATAGGAGAATTGGGGTCTATGTAAAATTCAAAAATATAAAAAAACTATGTTAAAGGCTCACCTATTTAGAGGTTTACCTTTAAAAGGTTTTTGTAAATGACCACACTTGTGTTGCCTGCAAGAAGGGTAAGCAACAAAAAGGCCTCCTGTAAGGCCAAGTTAGATAGAAACAATCAAAAAAGCCCCCTAAGAATTACTTTAAATTTTGGTACTTATTTAGACCTATCTCTATAGAAAGCGTCAACAAGAAAAAGGTACTAGCTGGTTGTGACTGGATGATTTTCAGACAGATTTATTTGGTATTTTGCTAGCTACTAAGATGACACAAACACTTGAAATCCTTGTAATCTTATTCATAGGCTTAGAAAAAATAATTAAAATCATAAGTTAAAATCATTAGAGTGATCATGGGACAGAGTCTAAGAACTATGTTATGAAATGAATATGTGCAAGAAAGGAATAAAAGGAGTTTAAGTGTAGCTAGAACTTCCACAGCATAATGGGAGTTTGCAGAAAGGAAAAACAGGACCCTAATTGAGGCAGCTAGAACTATGTTAGCAGACTCACTTTTACCTATCCCATTTTGGGCAGAGGTATGTTTTGTCGATAACAATTATAAAATCATCGAAATTAGAAATTAAAGTTCGTATGCTTTAAACCAATAGTTTTCTAACTCAATCCCCATCATATATCATACTCATCATTCCTCATGCATCATTCTCTTGTATTAACCAAGTTACTTTCTTTCAAAATGTTATCAAACAAATATCTACGCGTTTTATTTTAAATATGTCATTTACATATTTCAACAAATATAATCAACCTTGGACTTCTTATTTTCAAACATTCTAAACAAAGTAAATTATTTTCAAACATTCTAACTCAATCCCCAAATGTGGCAGGAACTGGTGTAAATTGGATGCTTGATCTTGATTTTCTCACCAATTCAATGAATTATGTTCCTGTTAGTGTAGAAAATCATGTTATTGTAGATGCAGGTACACAAGATTCTTATGTTGCAGGTTCATCAGGAAAAGATAAATGACCTACTCAGGAATACATACTGCTTCCACTACAACCTCATAGGACAAGGTTTCCAGTAAAGGATGTTGTTCAGGATGCACAAGCACAAACTTCTGAAAATGCTTCTCTAGACAAGGATATACAAGATTCAGAAGATGCTTTTGATAAGGAAGGACAACATCAAATGCCAGAAGATGAACAAGTCTGGCAAGATAAACTTGAGATGATGGTTACTCAAGAATTGGTTGCTAATGCTATGAATGATGAATCAAGACAAGCCTTTGAAGAAGAAAAAAAGAGAATTGCATCTCAAAAGAAGGCAGCTCAAGCTACCAGTACTAACCAACTTAGTACTGATAGGCCATTTGTTAGTACTGATAGATCATTTGTTAGTACTGATAGGTCTAGATCGGTTGTCAAAGGCTTGTGCAATATATCGGTTGTCAAAGGCTTGTGCAATAGATCGATTGTCAAAGACTAGATAGATCGGTTAACACTACTTCTGTGTAGATCGGTTACAACTTAGTTGTACTATCGTCCTTGCTTTTGTGGTCCTTGAACCTTCGTCTTCAAACTAGCGTTCAAGTAACGCAACCCAGGAAAAATCTTTTTAAGCCACAAAAATCTTGAAAATAAGCTTCATAAAAACTTGAACAAAAAACTCTTTTAATCACAAAGAAGCCACGAACGACGAGAACAAATAAGCTACAAAAATATAGAAACTAAAGACTAGTTCTATAGTAAAGCAAAAAAGGACGAGACTTTTAGGTTTTAAATGATGAAAAACACGAAAATTACAAGAACCATGAAGCCTGAAACAATGAGTAATCTTCAACTAGGCTATGAATAAACCAAAAAACATATAAGCTGTGAGCTTATTTTACTTAAAATAAGCCACGGTATGAATGAAAATTAGTTTTTGTTGCAAAGAAACAAAAGAAATAAAAAATAAGCCGAATAGAGAATAAAAAAAATAAGCCCTTTAAACCGAACCAATAAGCTCAAATATGCCACAACGAAACCACTAAACCCACCCGAGGCAAGTGATACCACATGTTATCCCAAAACTTAACCCATATCATAACAATAAACAATACTAAATAAGCAATAAGCTAGAAAGAGAGAAAGGAAAATTAAAGATTGGATTAGAGAGAGAAAGTGAGTGGTGGATGATTACACACACATACAAATGTAAGAAATGGCAACCAACACCCTCTCCATGTGTAGATAGGGTCCTATTTATACCCTTGATCAAACTAATGGCGTATGGGCTTTGTAACTTGGGTAGGCTTGGCTTATCTTGGGCTTCAAGCCTGAAACATAGACAATATTAGATTACAATACAAGCCCATTAATCCCGACTAGCCTATTACTTAACAAGACTAATACGACTAATAAGACCGATAACATTCTTGTTTGACTTATATAAAATTAAGGCTAACACTTTGGTTCTCCCAAACTAAGTTTCTCGTACATTGTATACAGCATTAAGCTTATGCTAGCTCCAAGATTTGCTAATGCATTATCAATATGTAATTGGCCAATGTCATAAGGAATAGTAAAACTCCCTAGATCTTTTTCTTTTGATGGAAGCTTGTTTAATAATACCGCAGAGCATCTTTCGTTCATAGTGATTTTGCAAGCTTCTTTGAGTCTGGCCTTATTCGTCAGCAAACTTTTTAGAAATTTGGCGTACTTCGGCATTTGAGCTAATGCTTTGATGAAAGGCAAATTGATGTGGAGTTGCTTCAGGTTTTCCAAAAACTTTTTTTGTTGAGCCTCTTCTTTTTCTTTTCTCAATCGCCCGGGGAAAGGAATTTGTGGTGTTTGTACTTCACTTGATGGCTGAACGAAAGGTTCATTAGTCTCCTGAGGTTGAGTTTCTGTAAGGACTTCGTTTGATCCAACCAGTTTATCAGGAATATGAGGTTCTTCTGGTTGCACATCAGTGTTGTTATCATGAACATCATGAGTTATAGTTTTTACACCTCTAGTAGTTACTCCTTTAACTTCGTAATCAATCATTTGAACATTATTCATTACCTTTAACAACTCTTGTACCCCAAATCTGAGCTCGATTAGTGAATTATTTCTTTCATTGAATAAGAGCTTGTTGGTAGTTTGGAAGTCACAGATGGACGCCCTCATCTCCTCGTGTTCACGTTTTCCTTCATCAATGAATTTGTATAACATCTCTTCCATTGTCAGGATTCTTTCAGGATAGATAAAATGATATGGACGGAGTCTAGATTATGTTCTTGAAAAGTAAGAGATGATTCAAAGTAAAGCTATTCTAGAAAAATAGACTTGTAGAGAATACAATTGATACACCGTATACAAATATATGAATACGCCGTATAGCTGATCATTATCTCCTGAAGGTTTGAATCCAGGATCAGGAGAACTCTTTGAATTTTGAGAGAGTAGTGGATCAGCAGGCTACAATGGTAGCAGAATGTAATCTTTGCCAGGTACTATCTCCCTTCTAGCTTTACATGCATCATCACATGCTTTTGTACCTGCATTATCATTAGACTGATTTCCTACAACAATTGGCTTATAATTCATTGACTTTGTTAGTGCATCAATATCAAAAAGCCAATTTGGTCCACTTCCTGCAATATTAGGTGTATTCTCACTAAATTGGACATGCATGTTCTCTTCAACTATCTTTGTTCTATTGTTGAATACTCTAAAGGCTTTACTATTAATTAGGTACCCAACAAAGAATCCTTCATCAGCCTTACCATTAATTCCACTTTCTTTATTTACACCTTCATCATCCTTCTTTCCAGCATCACTAGAAGATTGTGGTTCATTATTACTAGCATTCTTTGAAGAAGAATCAAATAGTAAACCATCTTTCTACAGTGGCATCAAAAGTCAGTCTTGGCTAGATCCTGTCTCCTTGCTAGAATGACCTTCACCAATACTTTCTTATGTACCTACAAGATCATTAGAGTTTGTACCTGCAACAACTGGCATATAATTCATTGATTTTGTTAGAACATCAATATCAAATAGCCACTTTGGTCCATCACCTGCAATAATAGGCTTATCCTCTAAAAACCTAATATGCAGGTTTTCTTCTACTTTCCTAGTTCTGATGTTGTTTATCCTAAAAGCCTTACTATTCAATGAGTATCCAACAAAGAATCCTTCATCTGATTTTCCATCAAACTTACCTAAATAATCTAAGGTATTAAGAATGGTAACATGACACCAAAATGGTCTCATGAAGCTTAGAGCAGGTGTTCTACCTCTAAACAATTCATAAAGGGGTCTTGATATGAGGCTTAACTACTAATACCCTATTCTGTACATAGCAAGCAGTATTAACTGCTTCAGCCCAAAATGTAGTAGGTAACTTAGAGTCAGCTAACATGGTTCTAGCAGCCTCAATTAGTGTCATATTTCTCCTCTCAGCAACAACATTTTGCTGAGGAGTTCTAGCTACACTAAATTCCCTCTTAATGCCTTTCTGTTTACAAAACTAACTTATAACTTTATTCTTAAACTCTGTTCCATTGTCACATCTGATTATCTTTACTTTCTTATCAACTAGATTTTCTATCTCAGTTATAAAGCTCTAAAGAATGCCACTAGTTTCATCCTTAGTTGCTAGAAAGAAAACTGTTGGGAATTATAGATTTGATGAGACAAAAAGAACAAAGAATGAAACAAAAGGATCAAAATCATCATTAAAGAATTCTACAAGATGTAGGAGAACATGAAGATTTAAGAAGATCTCCTTAAGAAGATAAAGATAACATAAGATATTCCTTAATGTTTAAATGATTTAGTTGTTTAATGTTTATCTTCCTTTGTAAGTCTTGGACTCCTTATGTTATAAAAGGAGGTTCCAGGCATATAGTTTATGTGTTCACATAAAATGTAGTTGACTAAAAGTGTGTGTGTTCTAGGCGTATGGTCTTGTAAATGCCTAGATAGTTTAGCCTCAAGGATCTTATGATTCCCGTTACTAGTTAGAGTAACCGTTCTACAGTTGATCATGTAGAATTGGGGCTGTGTTGAATAAAAGAAAACCTTGAAGTAGCTTTGATTCGTGTTTATTATTTCCGTTGCATATACATATTATATCATTATTACTTTGTGATCCTAGATGAGAACTAATCATTCTCGAGTCTAAAATGATCTATTAGTTGGTATCAGCACCTCGTGGCTCGTGATATCTGGGATCTCAAGGTAATCTGGTATGAAGAATCAATGACAACAGCAGGTCAAACCCTAACATCAACAAGGTTTATTGGTTTAAAGTTTATATGGTGTTTGTTTATTTGAAAAAGTAGAAGGTTTTCTTTTTTGTTAATATTCCCAGGCAATCAACAATATAAGGGATTGACATTCAGGTTTGCGCAACATGGTGAAAGTAAGGCTAGGTTAACCGTTCACAAATTGGATAATGATGATGCTATGGACGTGCATTTATTTAGTAGCTAATGGCGTCAACTGCATGGAGTAAGGTTTCATGTGTTCGGTACTTAAATAAAAGTAAAAGTAGTAGGTACATCAGGTATTAATGTTCGATTACACATCAAAGATTTAGGGTTTTCCAAAACCCTAACAGGTGTCGACATCAAAAGGTTCAAAACAGAAGTTGCTGTGTTCGTTTATTTGGAGTAGAAGAAGGACAACTATAAGGGAGATGAAGTTTCAAGGTCATGGTTAGCGGCACTTAGATTCAATTTGGGTTTCTTTTAGTGTGCTTAAATTCGTTCCCAACAAAAACTGAATTGGGGTCAAAACCTTAATTTGTTATAGTTGTGAGTATCAAGTTGCTTCAAGGTTATGTTAGAATGTTAGTGATGCCTTTATATGTTAATACTGCCATGATATACTTTATTTTGTTCGTGGTATGGTATTACTATTGCTTTCTGTTTTGGTGTATGTTCGACACAAGATTTGTAGAATTAAAGGTTTGCTTAAGGTGTTGACTAGAAAAGAATTTTTAGACTTTCTGGTTTGATAAGATGGTCGACTGGATTGAAAGCAGATTGATGATAGAATGGTTACATAGTCTCTCTAATAAAGGATATGGATGTAATTTTATTGGTTGTGTGCTTCATGATCATTGTATTTATTGGTAAGTGAAAATTTATGTTAATACTGCCAATAATACGTTAGTACTGTCAAGACGATATTAGTGCTACCAGTTTCAAAAATTAAAACTGTTTGTATTGTCTGATATTGGATAAAACATGGCAGCGTTCTCGGACAGATTTGAAGATTTTGAACAGTTTTAAGTTTCTACTGCTAGAGTACTTTAAGCAATTACTACTGTTTGGTTAAAAGTAGTTTCTACTGCTTGGAGTTAAAAAGATGCTACTGTTAGCTATTTGTGAATTTTGAGTTTTAGATTCATTTAAAATGTTTAAAGGCTAGTTTTGATTTTTATGATAAGTGATTACGGAGACGATTATTTATCACCTATTTGAAGTTTAAGTGGAGTTTCACAAGTTTGTGTTCTTATCATATCTCAAATGGCTTACAACGTTTGGAGGTAACTTGTTTGTGTTTTTAATGTTGTGATGAAGACTTGTCAAAATCTAGCAAAAGTGTGTGATCTACAAACTTATGGTGCTCAATGCTCACATTTGCTATCACTTTGGTTATGTGTCTCATAGAATATGAGGATTTTTGTCAAGAGATAGTGATCTACTTATACTTTGGTCTTGGTATAAGTTTGACGTCACGTGGATAGTACAAGATATAAGACACAAGGTTGGGTCATTCTACTTCATCATCAAGTTCGTTATACTTAGTTTTATTCATCAGTAATCATTACATAGAGCCTACAGAATTAAAGATTCAAGAAATAGTTAACATATGGGTTTCAGGGGAAGCTTATTGTTAAAATGGTTAACCATTTACATGCATCATCAAAGTGAAGGTTTTTACTACTGTAAGTCATTATTACTACTGCTAGTTTAAGTTTCTACTGCTCAAGTTTATTTATCTTAAGGTGCGTCATAGAGGGTAATTTAAGTTGTTAGAAGGCTGGATTAGAAGTGTGATATTGGTTTGTAGTGGTCAAGATCAAAGTTGCTTATATTTATATGTCCCTTATTAGATTATGACAAAAAGGGGATGGAGATGTTAAGTACAATTGGAAACTTGTAGATCCTTGGTGTAGCACGGTACAAAGGAAATCTGATTAAGGGGAAGTTTTGTTTCATTCAGGGAGATCTATGATCTCAACTTTAGGGGAAGCTTTGATTAAAGGCTTTATGATGAAGTTCGTGCAAGAACATTGTTTGTTTTGTCATCATCAAATAGGGGAAGATTGTTGGGAATTATAGATTTGATGAGACAAAAAGAACAAAGAATGAAACAAAAGGATCAAAATTGTCATTAAAGAATTCTACAAGATGTAGGAGAACATGAAGATTTTTGAAGATCTCCTTAAGAAGATAAAGATAATAGAAGATATTCCTTAATGTTAAAAGATTTAGTTGTTTAATGTTTATCTTCCTTTGTAAGTCTTAGACTCCTTATGTTATAAAAGGAGGTTCCAGGCATATAGTTTATGTGTGCATATAAAATGTAGTCGACTAAAAGTGTGTGTGTTCTAGGCGTATGGTCTTGTAAACGCCTAGATAGTTTAGCCTCAAGGATCTTATGATTCCTGTTACTAGTTAGAGTAACCATTCTACAGTTGATGCAACAAAGAGTTCTTGACCTGGAGAACACAAAGACTGCTCAAGCACAGGAAATTACAAGTTTGAAACAAAGAGTCAAGAAGCTAGAGAGAAGGAATAAGTCAAGAACTCACAAGCTTAAAAGGTTATAAAAGGTTGGTATGTCTGCTAGAATTGATTCCTTAGATGATGAAGCTAGTTTGGGTGATCAGGAGGATGCATCCAAACAGGGGAGGAAAAGTCATGATTTTGATGCTGATGAAGACATCACCCTGGAGAATGTTCATGATGCTGATATGTTTGGAGTGCATGATCTTGATGGTCATGAGGTGTTTGTAGAAACTAAAGAGCATGTGGTTAATGTTGCTATAACTACAAGTACAATTCTAGTTAGTGCTGTCAAAGATTTATCTGATGTTGACATGACTTTAGCTCAAGCACTGGCAGAATTAAAGAGTACTAAACCCAAGGCTGTTACAACTGCTGCTACAACAACTACAACTATTGTTACCCCTTTTTTTTTTTTTCTTACAAGACCAAGGTAAAGGCTTGTATTCAAAAGTAGGAGCAAGATCTTTACCAATAACTTCTTCAAAGGACAAGGGTAAAGGAATCATGGTTGAAGAACCTTTGAAGAGGAAGAAGAAAGATCAAGTCCTCTTTGATGAACAAGAAGCTATAAGGCTACAAGCTTAATTTGATGAGGAAGAGAGGATTGCAAGAGAAAAATAAGAATCCAATGCTGCCTTAATTGCACAATGGAATGATATTTAGGATAAGGTTGAGACTGACTATGAATTAGTTCAAAGGCTGTAAATAGAGGAACAAGAAGAGTTAACAATTGAAGAAAAGTCTAAACTATTTCAACAACTCTTGGAGAAAAGGAGGAAGCACTTTGCAGCTAAGAGAGCAGAAGATAGGAGAAATAGACCACCCACAAAAGCTCAACAAAAGGAGTATAATGTGTACCTATTTGAAAACATGACAGGATGGAAGCCTAAAGACTTAAAGACTAAGTCCTTTGCCAATGTTCAAGAGTTATTTGATAAAGCAATGAAAAGGGTAAACACATTTGTTGATATGGATACAGAATTGATGGGAGGTAGTGAAGTAATAGAAGAAGGCAGTGAAACAAGAGAAGAAAGCAGTTCTAAAAGAGTAGGTGATGAGCTAGAACAAGAGCCTTCAAAGAAATAAAAGATGGAAGATGATAAAGAAACAATTAAGCTTCAAAGTATGATGGAAGTCATTCCTGATGATAAGGAAGTAGCAGTTGATGTTATACCTTTAGCTACTAAGCCTCCAAGCATTGTTGATTGGAAGATCATTAAAGAAGGAAATATTGGCTACTATTAAATCATAAGAGCTGATGGAAATTCAAAGAGGTACTCATCAATGATTTAGATGCTTAAAAGTTTTGACAGGGAAGATTTGGAAACTCTGTGGAAATTAGTAAAAGCTAAGCATGGATATACAAGACCAGAAAAGGGATACTATAGGGTGATCTAAAGACAATGTTTAAGCATAATATAGAAGACATAGTGTGGAGGAATCTACTAGGAAACAAAGTGTTGATTTGGAAATTATTTGATTCCCGTGGAGTACACTTTATGAGGTTTCAAGACATGCATATCTTTATGTTGGTTGAGAAGAGATATCCCCTTACATCAGCAACAATTACAGAGATGCTGAATAGGAAGCTTCAAGCTGATCATTGCAATGAAATGTGTTATCAGCTTCTTAAGCTTATGACAAAGCAGCTCAAGAAATAATGAAGTGTTTGGAAGCATCCTCCTGGTGATTATGAAGCTTTTAATGAAGAAACTTGATGATTTTGAAGATAAATATCAAGTTTAAGGGAGGATTGTTGGGATTAAAAGCCTTCTTAAAGTTACTGCTGTTAAGGTATTAGTTACTGTTGCTAAGCATAAATTAGTGTTGTTAGTAATCTTAATAAAAAATATGCCAAGTAGTTAGTACTGCTAGTATAAGTTACTACTGCTAGTGTATATTACTACTTCTAGTTACTATTGCTAATAAAGTTAGTACTGCTAGTGTAACTTAGTACTGCTGGTGAAGATTGAAGAAAACTTTCTAAGTAGTTAATGTTGCTTGTACACAGTTAGTGTTGCTGGTACAAAAGTTACTACTGTTGGTGTTGAAAGTTAATGCTGCTGGTATAAAAGTTACAACTGCTGAAAGGATAAAGACTGCTCAGAGAAAAGATAAAGATTGCTTATGGGATATGTATGAGATATTTTTGTAAAAGATACGTATAAGTTATTTGTTTAGAAGATCATGATAACTTAGGAAAATATTGTAATCCTATTAGGACTCCTTGGTGTATAAAAGGAGGTCCTAGGGTATAGAATTCTATGTATCAAAGTATCAAATCGAGTCATTCATAGAATTGTCATAGCTTCAAGGTTTTGTAACCCTAATACTAGGAGAGTATTCGTATTATTTGTAATAATAATATTGGAGCTTTTATTGTTGAATTAAATTGTGTTCTTGTGTTACTATTTCATTAAAGAATTCTTCTTATATTAAAGATTAGATTTCGCATAATCTTTAGTATTATCAAACAAAGTTTCTATCATAGTTATGTTGGATTTATCTTGCATAACTAAACCTTACACAAGCTAAGGAATTCAAGATCCATTGAAGTGGGACCAACATTTATCCCATGTATTTAACCCATTTTATATAATTATTGCAAATAATTGTTACTTAATCCTTTATATTTGAATTGCAGTAATTATGGAGTAGTTGGTGAATATTAGCAAAAGGCGCGCATTCTGGAGCTTAAATGAAGATATTTTAAAGATTACTATTCTGAAGACCAATACGCCGTATCCATTAAGGAAGATACGGCGTATCCGTGCCTGCACTCACTAAAGACCACAAAGGAAAGAAGCTCAATACGTCGTATCCAGAGAAGTCAATACGTCGTATTCAAGATATAGTATGTGAATATTTTAGAAGATATCAAGCATGGTCCCTAATCCAAGAAACCCCCAATATGCCGTATCGAATCCCTTGGATACGCCGTATCGAACCAACTTCTAGACCCTATAAATACAAAACTCAAAAACAAGTTTTAAGTGTGCTAAATCATATTCTCGATACCTAAACCATAAAAGTTGATTTTTAGAAAAGAAAAAGAGCAGAAGAGGTCTTGCAACGTATTCTAATCCATAGAAGACAACGTGTAATTCCATATACTTTAGTAATCGTTCGTTTTTGGTATCATTCGTTAACTCGGTTAGTTTACCTTGGCTAAATATCTGCTCTTGTATTTATTATGATGTTTGAAAGCTAATACCTTCGGGTATCAGCCATTATTATGAAGATCTGAATGTTTGGAATTGCTTATCTTGATTTCTTGATTTATCGTTGAATGCTTGTTTATGTTTATCAATTTATACTTGTTTACGTGCTTTTGTATGCGACCTATCATTCAATTGGATCTAGTGATACGGACGAAGTAATCTAGAGTCTGGGATAGCTCTCCATATAGTGATTTATACATCTAGAATCATAGGATCATAAATATTGTCCTGCTAAATCTGTGTCTAGGATACGCTTCGGGTTTAACTAGTTAATTGGATATTGCCAATGGTTTATGAATGTGTTGACTAGAAGGTGAACCTAGATAATTCAACAAATAACGTACTGATTCCATTGGATAGCTGGACAAGTGGACTACTAAAGTATAAATTGTCGTTAAGCGGTAAGTGGGTAAAGTCTCTATGAGCTAGGGTTTAACAAGATCACCATTGCTTTAATCCCTAAGATAGATTATATTTAACAAATAAGGATGCTTTATGCAGATGCTTTAATTGTGACAGAATTAATATGTCTAGGTCTTAGGAAGAAGTCCCGCCTAAGTCTTAAGAATGATATGCCACCTCGAGAGAATAAATCATTGCACTTAATAAATAAACCAACGTTCTAATTAGATTAATAATGGTTAATACAATTTTTTTATCATAAGGCTTGACCGCTCTTTTATCTTCTGTTAATTAGCTTGCGTGGGTTAAAGTGTCTTGAATTGATTGTAGTCACCAACCAAACCCGTGCCAGTCTATCAGGCTGAAAACCCCCTTTTACCTGTTAGAATTAGGATTAGAACTAACATAGGATTAGCATAGGTTTGACTTAGACTAGAGTTAACTTAGATTAGATAAACCAAAATATAAATAAATTGAGAGATTTAACCTCGCTTCAAGTGTTCGACACCTTACTTACCATGAATCTACCACCGACCGGGTACACTGCCCGTTAAAGTGTTGTTTTTTGTTAAGTCGGCAATATATAATTTAAAACTTGAACTATCATAAATAAACACCACACAATGACACATCAAGTTTTTGACGTCATTGCCAGGGAGTGAAAATTAATCTTGATTTTTATTTTATGTTTTGGTTCTTAGCATTAGATTAGATCTAACCTTTAGGAGTAGTGTAATTTAGATTAAGTATATCTGTCTTTAATTGTTAAATTGTTTGTTTTAATAGTTTCCCTATTATTCTGTTCTGCTCGATAGATCGATACAACATATTTACATCCGTTATAGGAGGTATTACTTTTTCAACACCTTCCATAACAATTGTTTTTGGTGCAGAGTTTCCATTCTTTATGACCTCCCATAGAGCATAGTCAATCATCTGGATGTACTGTTCTATCCTCATCCTCTAGATCTCAAACTCACCAGGTTTAAGCATTGGAACCTTGGATGCAGCCACCATATGTACAGATTCTGAATCCATATCTTCTAGCAAAGAGATCTTATGTATTCAAACAGGTTCTTCTTATTCAAAGCTTCTCAACAAGCTCTGATACCACTTGTTGGTCCTACTTCAATGGATCTTGAATTCCTTAGCTTGTGTAAGGTTTAGTTATGCAAGATAAATCCAACACAACTATGATAGAAACTTTGTTTGATAATACTAAAGATTATGCGGAATCTAATCTTTAATATAAGAAGAATTCTTCAATGAAACAGTAACACAAGAACACAATTTAATTCAACAATAAAAGCTCCAATATTATTATTACAAATAATACGAATACTCTCCTAGTATTAGGGTTACAAAATCTTGAAGCTATGAACAACTCTATGACTCGTTTTTGGTACTTTGATGCATAGAATTCTATACCCTAGGACCTCCTTTTATACACCAAGGAGTCCTAAGAGGATTACAATATTTTCCTAAGTTATCATGATCTTCTAAACAAATAACTTATACGTATCTTTTACAAAAATATCTCATACATATCTCATAAGCAATATTTATCTTTTCTCTGAGCAGTCTTTATCCTTTCAGCAGTTGTAATCTTTCAGCAGTTGTAATTTTTATACCAGCAACATTAACTTTCAACACCAACAGTAGTAACTGTTATACCAGCAACACTAACTGTATACAAGCAGCATTAACTACTTAGAAAGTTTTCTTTAATCTTCACCAGCAGTACTAAGTTACACTAGCAGTACTAACTTTACTAGCAGTAGTAACTAGAAGTAGTAATATACACTAGCAGTAGTAACTTATACTAGTAGTAGTAACTAGCAGTACTAACTACTTAGCATATTTTTCATTAAGATTACTAACAATACTAATTTATGCTTAGAAGCAGTAACTAATACCTTAACAGCAGTAACTTCAAGAAGGCTTTTAATCCCAACAATAAATGATGCTCTAAAATAGACGTTATTTGATGTCATCAGAAACATAAATCTTTTGAGAGATTCTGAGTGGCTAGGGAGGGTTGTGCATTGCATCACAGGGTCCATGATGTTAGTCTTCAATGTCAGCAATCATCTTTGTGATTCTTGACAGCAGATGTATTGACCCGGTTTCTGCCTAAGTGTAAGGAGGGCTTCTTTCTTTTCACCCTTTATCTTAACTTTTATTTTTAATTCTTCAACCCCTTCAGCGCTTACCGATACTTCATGAGTAGTACCTTGTTGGGTTTGTTCCAGTACTAGCTCCATCACAGTCGGTACTTTTCCTTTAATCTCACTTTACTCCTTTTTTTCATACATAAGGACTTCTACACTATCTAGTGGAATATCCTTGGGTAGATCCCTCCGGTTCTAGCTAGATCATGGGAATGGTTACCTAAACTTAACCACCTTATCACCTCAATACAGTAATTTAAATGGTCAGTCTTTGGTACTTTCACATTTCAGCCAATCACTTAATCATTTACTCCCCCTTCATATGTGCATTGATTAATCAAAAGAGTTTAGCACATAAATGGGTTAGCGTACACTTGAGATCTTAAAAACCACATCATTAGCCATATATTTTAATCATATTTTCTCCCCTTATCAAAAATGTTAAATCTTCTAATATTTTGGATATTAATTGATAAAATATATATGCATTCGGGGAGAAGATGTCCAATTATTAACAAGTCAATTATTGGAACATATTAATGCTCCCCCTTAAATTATGAGGGAATTATATGATGTTTGAGTACGTTAAGTTAAAAAAAATTAAATTTACTAAGAAATTCTTAAAAATTCGTACTCAAACATTATATATGCCTAATTATAGTCAACACTATTTATTCACATATTTACAAGTTTTATTATATACGAGAAATTGACCTAAAATAAGTTGAGACAAAATATGAAAGAGTCATGTTGTCCTTTCCAGTAGCCTCATTCCCGTATTCCCTTCCACCAACGAACTTCTCTAGATTCCGCACCAACCTCCTCTGATAAAGCTGCTTGTCTATATCCTGAACCATAACCCGAGCCCTCTTTTTTTCTGAGTTACTCCATTTCTTCATTGGTAGGTATTCCATTCTTATTCCCGAAGCACTGTCATGAAGAGCAGACCAAACATCATCAAGCGTGCCATCACTGAATTTATGAAGTTCATCAGCTCGCATCAATATGTTTCTATTCATCTGATCCTTATATATCACTCCTTTAGGGTCTGAATATGCAGTGTATGTGGTCCTGTTTTTGAGATTTGTCCTGAATGTGTCTAGCTTGGTAAGGTTGAGCTTCTTTTGGTAACTTTTGACACCTAATTAAAGATCTTTCACCCGCCTTTGAATGACAATCCGTCTTGCGAACATACGTAATGCCACATTTAAGCCATATCGTTCGTCGATTATGAGATTAGTCAGGTTTTGTTGAACAAGTAGAAGTAACATGTCCTCAATGTCTTGTAGGAGAAGTCTTTTAAAATCACCTTCTCTAAACGTATATAACTTCTGATCATCTCGACGAACTTCAATCTCTTCCAGGTGATTCATGACAAATGTAGTGAAATCAAATGAAGTATCATTGAGCTCATCAAATGAAGTGGGAGGTTCTTCAGCATGCGCAACTTGACTTATCCAGGTTTGAGGAGGTCGAAAGTCAACATGTTGTCTCTTACTCCAATCAGGATCAGGAGTTAGAGTTCGCTCGGGTTTCTTGAACCAGTCAGCCTTTGTAACCTCCTTGTCATCAGGTTGTTCATTATTGTTACCCGTGTCTAACTCTTGATCTTGTTGCACTCCTAAGTCTTTAATAGTATGACTTGGCTCTTCCGCATGGGTAGATTTACCGAAAGACTTATGTTGAGATTTGGAGGCGTCTTTAGAGGTACTTGAAGACTTCTTTTCCTTTGACCTTGAATCTCTAGATGGTTCAGCTTCCTTTCTTAACTTCCTTTTTTCATCCCTCGGTCTGATCCAGCGGAGGGGTCTTGATATTTTTCTTTGTCGTCTCGACTCTTCTTCAATGAAAAGACTTCACCATATGAATCAAAGAAATCATTGTCAATTTGATAAGATTTGACCAATGCATCGTAAAGTTCCCTTTTATGGTTAGCTATGTCATATGACTTGTTCCTCTCCGTCTTGTCTATAATGGGAGTTGCAACATCTGAGATCAACCAATGCATCGTAAAGTTCCCTTTTATGGTCAGATGAAGACCTTGTCAAGATAGCAACTTCTAGAGACTCAGTGACATTTTTCTCAATAACAAGAGTTGCAACATCTGAGATCGCTTAAGGAAGAATCTTAGGTAGTTGAGTATTGACTTCCTCTTTGATAACTGCCCTTACCGTTGAGTCAACGAGTTCTATATACTCCCATTTCTCAGCTTGAGCTTCTTCTCTACAGTCAAAATTATGTGCTTAAATGGCCTTATTGATAGCTTCTCCAAGTTTGTTATCTATGTAGCGATCCACTATAGGTGAGAGCTTTAGTATACTGGTAACTTGCTTCATCTTTGATAGATCTTTCTCTAAATTAGAGACTCTTTCATTGAATTTGAATATAGAAGTGAAGTTTGGAAGAGCAGGAGTTAAGGTTGTTGCTTTGGAAGTTGTTGGTGTAGTAGTTGGTGTTGCTTCTTGTTGTAGAGGATTAAAGAAAGGAGGTGGTGAAGGAACGGTTGTAGTAGATGTGATTTCCGGGATAGTTGTTACTAGTACAGTGAACAGTGAGGATGTCTGAATGCTTGTCTCATCAAGACGAGGAGGATTGTTGTCTAAGTTTAGGAGCTTATTGGTAAAGTCGGATGACATAGAAGAACTTTCCAAAGTACCATCAATCTTATGTTTGTCATGGAAAATTGTAATTGTTAAATGAGCATCTTCTTCTACTTACTCATATCCAGACTCTTGAGAAACATTTTGTTGCTCTGCTCCTCCTTGATTAGCATTAGTCATTTCAGCATCTTTAGATCCTAAATTTATGTTAAAGTCTTTATACAACACTTTTGTAACCTCATCTTCTTCTTCTTTGTTGATCCCAACTTAAGATCGATTCCTTAGCTTGTAAAGGTTAAGTTACTTTGGATAAATCCAAAACAACTATGATAGAAACTTTGTGAATACTAAATAGTATGCGGAATCTACTCTTTAATACTTAAAAGAATATTAATGAAATAGTAAACTGTATAAACAATGATATCACTGAAAAGCTCCAATATTATTATCAATAATACGAGTACTCTGTGTAGTACTAGGGTTTACAACCTTGAAGCTATATATCAAAACGTATGAATGTGTATATCAATAACCATAACCTAGGATCTCCTTTTATACACCAATGAGTCCTTTACAAGATAACTACAAATCTTCTATAATTCTAAAAGAATCTTCTAACTTAATAAGATATACATATATTTTACAAAAATATCTCATACTTATCCCGTAAATAATCTTGATAAACAATCTTCATCTTAATCATTTCTCTTGTCTTTATCCTTCTGATAGTAGAAACTCTTCTAACAGTTGTAATATTTTAGCAGTTGTAACCAGCAGTATTAACTACTTAGTAGTATTTCTTCTAAGTCTCTAAGCAGTCTTAACTTCCATTAGCAGTAGTAATATATACTAGCAGTAGTAACTCTAACCTTAGCAGCAATTACTTCCAAACAACATTAAGAAGCTTTTAATCCCAACAATCATCCCCTAAACTTGATATTCTTCTTTTGAATCTTAAGTTTCTTTATTAAAAGTCTTCACCATCACTAGGAGGATACATTCAAACACTTCTAGGATTGTTGACCAGTTTAGTTATGAGCTTAAAAAGTTGATAGCACATCTTATTCTAATGGTCAGTTTAAAGCTTCTTGTTGAACATTTTTGTGATTGTTGCAGGTGTGAGTGGATACTTTTTCTCTACCAGCATAAAGATATGCAGATTCTGAAATACAAAATGTACTCCACTTGAAGAAAATAGCTTCCAAATTGTCACATTGTATCCTTGTAGATATCTCTATACTTCACTTTCTACATCTGGTTCAAACATCACCTTCAGATCACCCCATAACACTCTTTCATCTTTCTTGTTCCTGTACACCCATTTAGTACCAATGGCTCTTTTGCCATGTGGTAAATCTACCAGGGTACAAACCTATTGTAACTTGAACTGCAGAAGCTCTTCTTGCATAGCTTCTATCCTGCTTGGATCTTTAATGCTTGGATTACCTTTTTGGGCTCTTCCTGGGATAGGAAACAAGCAAACAGACAAGTATGAAGGTATTTATGAGTTTTCCCTTCATAAACAGCACTAATAAACCCTTGTTCATTTTTAGTCTTTGTCATTCTCCTTGTCTTTACACTAGACTGCACATCACCAATCACATGATCAAGTGAATGATCTTTATGGATTCTTGTATTTGGAGTAGAAGGAACTAGATACGTGGTAGTAATATTGCTCATAACTATTTATGTTTCATCACCAAAGAAATCAACATGTATGGCTTCAAGTGGAGCAGTAGTAACTGTTAGACTAACAGTATTAATATTTAGACTACCAATATTAACATTTGTACTAGCAGTATTAATACATGGCCTAGCAGTATTAACATCTTGAGTACTATTTTCAGGTCTCTCTCGATCATCAATTCCACTTTCTTTATTTACACCTTCATCATCCTTCTTTCCAGCATCACTAGAAGATTGTGGTTCATTATTACTTGTAGGTCCAGCCCTAGATAGATCTTTACGCCTGTTAAGGTTGTAGAGCACTTATGTAATCACAAGCAACTCTAAGAGAGACTCTAACAATTGAAACTATTGTTTACGCGGAATATAAACAACAGAGTTAAAGAATTACTAAAACAATGATCCTCTATGGATCTCTTCTATTGATAATAAACGTGTTTTTCTAATGGATCAATCAGTTTCCGTTACATTCATCCAACTCGTAGGTTTCTTAAATACCCACAAAACCCTAACAAAAAGCTAAAGTGATAAGTGTTATCACTTCCTAGAATATCTCATGCATATCCCTATTACTAACTAACTTTACTAACAACCCGGAGTAAGCATAATACTACCAGGAATAATATTGTTCTACCAGCAGGAATGACTTTTGTACTGCCAGTACTAACTATACTATTATCCTTACCAGTAGGAACTACACTACCAGCAGGAACTGTTTACTCTACCAGTAGGAACTACATACCTACTAGTAGGAACTATCTATTACAAAATTCCTAACAATCCTCCCCTAAACTTGAATTTGACGCAGTTAACTTCAAGTTTCTAGATAGATCTTTTGTTGAAAACACCAGAGGATTGAACAGCAACATCTTGAAACCGACTCCAAAAGCAACCTTCAAATACGTTGAATCAGCAACGAAACATGGACTGCAACAGAACCTCCACAGCTACATAAATGGGTTTGATGAGCCTTTACCAAGTAGCCATTCACTCTTGGGCTAGTCAGTCCATTGGCACCCAGAAAGGGTTAAATCCATGGAGGACTGAAACCATTTTCCACTTTCAGAACATGAATCATAGTAAGTGGAAGAACTATATGACTTTTGGCAAGTCATTACAGCCATAAACGGATTTGAGGTGTCTTTACCTGTAGCCGTTTGCTCAGGACTAGCCACTTTTCATTTCAAGAATATGGCAAGTGAAAACCATCCAGTTTTGGGTAACCTGGCAACCATCAACGGATTTTATAAGCCTTTACCACATAGCCGTTTGCTTGTGGGCTAGACAATCCTTGGGACCCAGAAAGAGTTACTCCCATGGTGGATTGCAAACCATCTCAACTTATTGGTACATGAAACATAGGTCAGTTGAGAGACCCTATGGTTTTAAGCAAACCATTACAGCTATAACAATTCATTCTGGTCCAAGACCTGGGAATTGAAACCATACCTCAATTGATTCTAGCCTGATGGCCTGGTAATTGAGAACCATATGATGTTGCACCAAAAGATAATACCTTGAAGAGTATGCCACAAAATCATTTAATCAAAATAGATCACAGAAAGTCAATTTTGAAACCAGGTGATCTAAACCCAAAAGAATTTTACCAAAAACCAAGATTTTCTTAAAAAAACAAAACAAAAACTTCTTTTACAACAACTTTACAAATGATAAAGAGAATCAAAAGATGAACAGTAAGAAACAGCAAAAGATAGATTATGTACAAGAGAGTGACAGAGTACCAGAATTATGCAGATGGAAGACAAGCAGCAAGCCGATTTTTTATAAATGAAATTAGCTGCTCAGCATGTGTCATATCATTCCATATACCAGTAATTTCAACTTCTAGTTTGTGTTTCAACATCTTCTTCATGGTTGAAGCTAAAAGAGGATAGGGTGTATCTGCAAACATATATAGGACCGTGCTAGAAAATGTCTCTAAGACATGAACACCAGAAAAAGGAAATAATCTCCAGCTACGGACAACCCAATCCTTTTGATCAGCCCAAACTTCTACACTAGAACCTCCTTTAACAGACTCAAACAAAACATGGAGATCTCCCCCGTAGCATCATTCCTGCACCAGCTATAGGTTTTGCTTCATAGTGCTTTACAACCATCCCATAAAGCTTAGACAAATCTTGCCTATCAAGCAAGTGAAGAATCTCCCTCAGATGAGTAAAGTACTTTGAAGACTTATCTGTGAAGTATAATGCATTAACATCACCCAAGCCAGTAGGAACAATTTCCCATGCAGCAAAGGCATGCCAATAATGAGGGTTGGTATCACCATCAGAATCATCAGAGTCATCATCACATAAAACTTTGATGAAGAATGTATCAGCAGCATTCAAATCTACTTCAGAGGATGACATCTTTCTTGATCCAAGGGATTTCCTCCTGGTACTATATGTCTTAATACCAGCAGCAGAGGATTGATTTCTTGTTCTAGGACCAGATGTCCTGGTAACAGTAGGTGTAGCTGAAAAACCAGATGGTGGTGTAGGAGCAACAGATGGTTGTTTTGATGTATCAGGTGTAACATCAGGGTGGGATGAAGCCTTAGGTGAGTGTGGAGGAGTAGCAGGTGGAGTATCAACAAATGGTGATTGGTGGACATCAGGTGTAACACCAGCAGATGATGGTCTTGAAGCAGCAGGAACAGAAGTCTTTTGAGGTTCAGTGGATTTAGACTTCTTTGAATCAGGTTGTTCTAAATCTGCTCCTTGTCTTTTAAGAGACCTCCTTAGGTATTGTGTGTGCAGATTAGCAACAGCATGTCTGATCTTGTCAAACTCATCTTTGAGTTGATCATCAGAAAAGGACCTCACATGTTTCATTGTCCAGCCTGTTGTGTAGATGGTGGAGCTTTGGTTTTTGACAAAGGTTCTCATATACTCTCTCTGTTGTGCATAAGTCATTGGCTTATTTCTCTTATCTTGGAACCTTTGAGCAGCAAACTTTTTCATCATTTTAATGAAAAACGTTGTGATAACTCAATGCTCTAGCATAAATCCATTCTGATGCGGACAAGACGAAACCGGTTCACAAAACGAATAACTGATATTTTATTTAAATGTTAAAAAATATTTCTGAAATATTATCAAATAAATACTCATTTTTATCAGAAAAATGATTTGAAAAACAATGGCGCAAGTTTCGTGCGTTGAATCATCCGTTAAGTCGCTCAAATGAGCCCAGCCGCTTCTATAAAAACTATATTCAAAATGTTACAAAATGAACCCTAGACAATGGGGGACTTTCAATTTGTCTTTTAATATAAATATAAACTTATAACTTTCATATCATTCATCTCATTTACCATACACCACACTCCCAGTTTATCTCTCTCTCCCACTCAACTTCTCCGGCGAGCTCCCGCAGGCCGGCGACCACCACCACAACCGCAGAAAAAGTTTCCGGCGAGCTTTTCCGGCCAACACCAAAAATCCTCCCCATCTCCCGATCTATCCGATCCCCACCATCACTCTCCCTCACTCGCGACTCCACACCGCCACTTGCCATCACCATCATCATCACCGTCGCACCACCATGATTTCGTGTGGTTTTAAAACCACCACGAAAAGGGGCTGCGTTCGGTGTGGGTTGTCACCAAAGAAGGGGTGCGTTGGGCCCGGGTATGACAACCACGCACGGGGTGCGGTTTGGTTTGTAAAATAAGCCGAAGGGTGCGTGTGGGTCGGGTCGGGCTGTGGGACGCCGGGTCATGTTTGGGTTACGCAGCTAGGGGTGTTTGATTATGGGTTGGGTCGGGTGGTTGTGTGTACATCCGGGTATACACACGTTTGAGGTGTGCGTCAGTATTATCATACATAAGAGTATGTTTGGTTTGTTTGGTTTAACAGCTGGGGGCTTTTGGGTTTGGCTGCGAAAAAAGCCGGGGTGCGTCGCGTTTGAGTGTGTTGTCACCGATATATGTGATTTTTGGTTTACACGCAAACAATAATATTTGTTTCATATATTTTGATTGAACGAATAATATTGTGGAATATTGAAACTTGCGCGTCCCTAGTTAAAATATGAAATTAAAATTAAAACGGGACTTATGATTGATGTATAAGCGCTATTAGATATGCTATAGACGAGAATGAACTGAAAATGGACTTTGGCCACCTTTTTATAAGAACATATAAATAAGAAAATAGAACTTGCTATTCGTTATTCCCGAGTTGTTCGATAACTTAGACTTTGGTTTAAAAAATATAACAAATAATATTTTACGTACGTTTTGTATATAAAACGGGACTTCTAACTCTCAATTAACGCAGAAACTGATCAAAAATAAAAAACTGAAGTATACATTTTAGTAGAAAAATAGGTTAATTTTAAAAAATAATCAAAAATTCAGATTTATATTAAATGATTTGATCACTTTCAGTCCGTTCAAGCCTTCCGGCGAAACACGACAGTTGTTCGTAATGACATTTTTACTTTGCCGCGAGCTTATCTTTTAAAAGTTAAGATATACGGGCAAAATTAAGGTCAACGTAAAAGTCAACGGATATTTTAATTAATATTAATACATTATGAGTACGATTTTAAATGATAAAATAAAGTCGGTTAATATATTATTTCAATTAAAATAGTTTTTTAGACATTGTTTGGTATCAAAAACAGAAAGGTCTAAAAAATAGTAACTTCTTTAAATATTATGGATAAGTTAAAGATGGACGGAAAATAGTATTTATCAATAATATACTAAGGGTTAAAGGTTAAAGACGCGCAAATGGATTTTCTCATCACATATATATTATGTATTCATACATATAAAAATAGGTATGATTTCGTGGTAACGAAAGTACGCATCGTTTGGACACCCCTCTTTTTTTTAGTTTTGTGTTTTTTATAAGAGTATTATTTTTTTTATTTATAATTGTGTTTATAACGAACGACATAATTATAGGTCCTGGTCGAGATTGTTTGCAATTCAGTTGTGATTAAATTGGTTAATTTGATCGGGTCTTAATCAAGGTGAGTTCATAGCCTCGCTTTTAACGGTTTGAATATTTTATAACCCGCGAGGGGATACATTCTTGTCTACAAATTCTTATACATACACGGTACTCTTATAACAATGTGATGTTTTTAAGATTTGTGAGTTTATAGTCCCCATGTTTTACTGGTTTTACATATATTTTTTGGGGTGAGAACATGCTGTTGTTTACAAATGCATTTACACGAGTTAACAAATTTTTTTACATACTCATTTACATACTCGCATGGGATATAATATTTGACTCATTTTTGGTCACAAAAATATGCACGTTACGTTTGAAATTATTACGGATTAAGCTTAAGCGGATTGAACTGTTGACAAAACTGTACTGCCCGAGTGTTCTTGTGAAGGGGACACCGGTAATGGGAGTACATAATATTTTACTTTACTGCCCGTTATGTTCTTGGAGGGGACACCGATCACAGAGTACATATTTTTACTATACGTGCCCGGGTGACTTGGAGGGGACACCTGTAACGGGATACAATATTTTAAATCACTGCCCAAATTGGGTAAATACAAAGTCTACGTCAACAGCGTCATTAACTTGTATAAGCACTTGGATGGGTGAGCGCGAATGTTTATGAATTAGATCTATTCTGGTGTGACCCTGTTCGAGTTTTAGCGATCGCCGGTAACGAACATTAATAGCTTGATGTCCACGCGAATGATAAAAAAGATCTATTTGTGTGATTGACAACCCCCGATCGGGTGATAGCAATCACTGAACGAACTTATAACATTCGGATCACGTTGGACTACAGGGCCCCCAAAGTCCGAATACATAAAATTCTTACAATGAATTATTACTTCAAGTTTCATGAGCTTAGAGTAATCGTAAACATTTTTTAAATACTCACTTGGATATTTACTGTTGCCCTGAATAAATGGCAATACATCACTTGATACAGTTTTTGGGTGAATTAAATTGTCATGCAATCTTTATAAATCTTTGTGAATAAGATTTGGTACTTTGGTGACATTAAATTGCATGCATTCTTTATAAATCTTTGTGAAACATATTGTGTACATTTGGTGACATAAAATGGTTTCGTGCATTTCTTTTATAAATCTTTGGGATATTAACATTGGTACTGTGATGATAACAGTGATTACATACATATTTTAAACTAATCTATAACTCACCAACTTTAATGTTACACTTTTAAGCATGTTTTTTCTCAGGGAATTAGATGCGTGGATTAGTATGATGTCATATGGAGTCTTTACATTCAAGTTTTTCATGGTGGATTGCAATTATGGGCAACTATTATTTTTGATTCAGAAAATCAACGAGATTGTTTTAACAAACGAACTTGAGGTACGTTCTCTTGTATCTAGCTCTGAGTATTTAGAAGTAGCACCCATGGGTATTCCGCTGCGTTGTCATATTTTTGGGGGTGTTACAGATTGGTAGCATAGCACTGTTTAAATAGAACTGTTGCATATTTTTACCCCTAAAGACTATAACCGTTTTTCACAAATATTGCATCACATCAACAATTTCAAGTGTCATACACACTACTTAGCTTATGTGCATACATTACGTGTTGCATTAAGTGCTACGTGAGCATACATAATAATAATAGATATATATACTGCATGCAGATCCTTCGCGTTTATGTTTGTACGCTTATTTTATAATAAAGAGTTAATTATATAAATACCAGAAAATATTTTAAGACAATTGTGATTGCACAATGGTCTCAGTTTATACGTCAGACAATGAGATTTAGCACAATGGTCTCAATTAAAACGTCATAACCATGTGAGTTGCACAATGGTCTCAATTATACGTCAGACATTGTGAGTTGCACAATGGTCTCAATTATACGTCAGACATTGTGAGTTGCACAATGGTCTCAATTATACGTCAGACATTGTGAGTTGCACAATGGTCTCAATTATACGTCAGACATTGTGAGTTGCGCAATGGTCTCACTTCGTTCGCAGATATTGTAAGTTAAACAATGGTCTCTAAGGATATTATTTTTCTTCATAGCATTATACTATATTGTATTACACGGAGACCGTTATAATTTTTGTTTACATGGAATTATGTATGAATCTAAGTATTACAAGTCTTGTATGGGCGGGACTTGTAATATAAGGATTGATATGATAATTGCTATGTAAACAAAATCCGTCACATTTTTGTTTACATGGAATTATGTATGAATCTAAGTATTACAAGTCTTGTATGGGCGGGACTTGTAATAGGAAGATTGATATGATAATCGCTATACTGATTCGTTCATAAAGATCTTTACCTTATTTACTCTAACCGAGTACTCATTAACTGTCTTGAACTCTAGGTCGATATTTTTGGGTAGTTTTACTCCCCGCCTCCGAAGACGAGTTTGGAACACTCGTCCCATACTCAGTAGAACACATGCATCGTCATGTCAACCACTTTGAAGGTTATGAGAGTACGCGTATTGCACCAGAAATTATTAAGTAGGATGATTTATAATTTAGTTATTTAAAAGGATTGGGACGCCTCTTCATTTAAATATAGAAATTATAAATCACCGAACCATAAGTTTATCATATCTTACTTACATAAATTTGGACGCTTCTTTATGTAAATAAGAA
>BQNB010010182.1:0-70379 GCA_026074375.1 Tanacetum coccineum
ATATCATCAAAATTTCTTATGAGAGCTTCATTGGTAGCTTTTTCTTCAGCTATTCTGTTTCTTTCCTCTTCTTCTTCCCAATCTTCTTGTATTTTCCTAGCCATCTCTTTATCACTTTCAAGCTGCTTAAACTTCTTCTCAGCTTGAGGAATACCATCAGATTCACTTTCAGATTCATCCTCCTCTTCAATCTTCTTCTTCCCTTTGTCTTTTGGATCAATCTTTGGAAGAGGCTTTAATGTGAGAAGTGATTTTGTAGAGGTAGGCTTAGGTCTATTAGTTTCTTCAACATCATTCAACTCTACACCTTTCTCCTTTTCTCTAGAAACTGCTTTGGCTTGACTCATGTTGAGGAGAACCTTAGCTATTGTTTCATCATCTCAAAATATTTTAGAAGTGGGTGTTTGAGTGGTTTGAGTAGCAATTTCTTCCTCAGTTTGATCTTCAGTACCTTTTACTTGCCCATCAGTACTTTCAACTTTCTCTTTAGTACCTTCTCTTTGCTCTTCAGTACCTTCAAAGATCTCTTTAGTACCCTCATTATGTTCATCAGTACCTTTAACTTGATCCTCAGCACCTTCAACTTGATCCTCAGTACCTTCAATTTGCCTGTCAGTACTAACTTTGGATCCGTCAGTACTAACTATTGGTCTATCAGTACTAACTTTCTCAAGCAGTACTAAACTCCTTCCTCCCAGTACTAATTACATCTTCAGTGACTAACCATCTCTCATCAATATCCTTTGTCTCAATTCCCCCATTTCTCTTGTCCTCCCTTCACTTGATGCATTCTCTGTTTCCATGTATCAATTTTAATCTCAAGCTTTTCATCAAATAGTGATCTCTTTGAACTGATGATTCTTCACCTTTTTTTTTTGCAAACTTCACTCCCTTGTTTGGATACATACTCTTTGTGCACCCTATGTTTCTTTGAGAAGCTTCTTCCTTGGAAATCTTTGCTTGAAAGAGACACTTTTCAGATATGCTTTATGGTGTTTGATGACAGGTTTAACTTGCTTCTTTAGCTTTGTGATCATGAGCCTTCAAGGCTTGGATTTCCTTAGGCCTGATTCTGAAAACTGTTTACAAACAAAAAATAAGACAAAGATCCATAGACACCTTGATATTCCATGTCACCCTCTGCATGGTCCCTGAAAGGGATTTATCACTGGATGAATGACCTCCAAGGTTATCACCAGAAGTTTCTGGGATAGAAGCAGGAATAGTATTAGTAGGTGAAGGTCTTGGGGATGGGTTAGGCAGGTGCTCAATAGGTACCTCACTATTTGAGCGCAGGGGAATGAGTTCAGTCTGGGCTCATAAGGAACTTCACTAGTGGAGCAGGAGGGTGTAGGTAGTGCTTCAGATGGTCTTTCTGAAGAAGCACCCTCATCCTGAGTTTGTTGTACCAACATAGAGGCAAACAAAGGGGTTACTTTCCCTGAGAAATGCTTACCCTTCTTAACCATAAAAGAAAAAACTTTACTAGTTAAAGTATTTACAGGGAAATGATCTAAAGTTACAGACACATCACTATTGTTTACCTAAAAGATAGAAATGAAAACGTGGGTACATAACAAACTTCTTTTTAGCATCTAAATGTCTAAGCATACCATCAAAAATTAATTTAGAAAAATTATACTTCTGATTAGATGTTAAACAAATGACAGCAGTGGCAATGTTTGTAGGACTTTGATCCCAAGAGGTGCTTTTTGAACTTAAACAATGATTAATTGTAGAAATAAAACCTCCATTTTGGGGTGAAAAAAAGCTTTTTAAATGTTAACACCGTAAAATCCGCCCTCATTACCCATTTGGCTGAGTATAGCATTAAAGATAGCATTGATTAGGTAATGTGTCCATCGCCAATCAGCATCGAGTCGAACACATACAGACAGCTTACGATAGATGTTATAGTGCCGTCAGGCGGCAGTAGACACGAGACTTGCCAGCGACCTGTTGTTAGAGTGGTCGAGTAATGATACTTTGCGCGCGGGTATCAGAGCTCATGTGTAGAAGACGTGATGTCGGTTTAGTGGTGGTGTGACTTGCGTGCGAACACCGGGATTATACGGTACACGACGCAGCTTACTCAACTCTACAATTGTAGACGAAGATTCATACTATCATATATAGCCTTTTTAGCTTACAGTGAAGGCAAAATGAAAGAACTTCGCCTGAGAAAGCTATGATTCATGAAACTCCTCATTCCCTCAGACTTCTCAGTAGCGACATGTTTTATGCTTCAGACATGAATCAAGAACAGCCATTTTGCTTGAGATAGAGAGCGTCGTGAAGGTAGAAATTAGGGCTTGTAAGTGCGAATGTAGTTTAGAGAGAGAATGCGTACGAAACTGCGCAATTGAAATGGGTTTAAATAGGTTTAGGAGACCTAATTTCAAGGAAACCGTTTCAATTTACACTTTGTACCCTCGTCGGTATTTTTCTTTAACATCTCTAAAGCGGTACAAACTTTGCCCAGCGGTACTAACTTTACACTGGCGGTACTAACTTTGTCCAACCAAAGAAAGAACAATGTAGGTAACAGGAGTGCTTCAGTACCATTAGTAGCTCTGCTCAACAACTCTCTAAACCCTTTCAAACCTCTAGAATTTCACGACCTCAAGAAATACAACACCTATGGTAAACTTGTTTCTCTTTTACAAACTTTTACAACACATCACATTGCCTCCCTTGAACCAATGCAGCTTATGGATTAATCATCCCAATATTCACAACCAAGAACTGAAACCTGCTAACATCAAATGCCTTGGTGAGTAAATCAGCTACATTATCATCAGTGTGGATTTTAAGCACCTGAATGAGTTTCTTTTCATAAGCATCTCTTATGAAATGGTGCCTAATAGCAATGTGCTTTGTCTTGGAATGATATACTGGATTCTTTACAATGCAAATGGTGCTCTCATTATCAATGTAGATTTTTGTGTTCATGAAGTTGAACCCATAGTCTAACATTTGATTCTGAATCCACAAAACTTGCCCACAGCAGCTTGCAGCAGCAACATATTCTGCTTCAGTAGTAGAAGTAGCCACAATGGTCTGCTTTTTGCACTGCCAAGAAATGAGTCTCCTGCCAAGAAATTAACAATTGTAGATTTCATGTCAAGATTTGCTCCAGCATAGTCACTATCTGAGTAGGATTCCAGGTCAAATGAAGACACTCTAGGATACCAAAGACCCAGTTTGGGTTTGCCCTTTAGGTACCTAAAAATTCTCTTGACAGCACTTTAGATGGGAAAGTTTTGGAGGTGACCTAAAAACCTAGAACAAGCACAGACTGCAAACATAATGTCAGGTCTAGAAGCAGTCAAGTACATTAAAGAGCCAATCATGGACCTATAAAGATGAACATCCACATCACTGGCCTCCTCATCCTTGACTAAAGGCTTCTGAGTCTCAATTGGTGTACTAGCAGTCTTTACATTTGCAAAGTCAAACTTCTTCAGGATTTCAGCAACATACTTATCCTGACTAATAAAGATACCATCTTCCTTCTGTTGACTTGTAAATCCAAGAAAGAAATGAGCTCTCCTATTGAAACTCATCTGAAATCATACTCTTCATTAATGCCTCAAACTCATCACACCAAGATTTCTTTGTATGAACGCCAAAGATGATATCATCCACATAGCTTGAACAAGTATGATACTCATTTTTGTGCCTTCTTAAGAAGAATTTTGTATCAATGGTTCGTCTTTTTATCCATTCTTCAACAAGAAATAGATTAAAGTAGCATACCAGGCTTGGGTAGCTTGGTGTAGCCCATAGGAGCTTTTACAACCTTTATACTTTCTTAGGAATGTTAGGATCTGAAAACCTGGTGGTTTGAGACACATATACTTCGTTCATCAATTTTCCCATAAAGAAGGCACTTTGCACATCCATTTGTAGACTACAAAACCCATATAAGAGGCAAAAGGCCAAAAGATCCTTATGGCTTCAAGCTTGCCACAGGAGCAAAAACCCATCAGAGTCCTATCCCTTCCTCTTGCCTATGACCCTGAGCAACTAACCTTGCTTTATTTCTGACAACAACCTCTTTCATCCTTCTTGTTTCGATAAACCCACTTTGTACCGATAGCCTTCTGCCATAAGCAAATCTACTAGGACCCAAACCTTTTGTATCTCAAACTGCAACAATTCTTCTTGCATAGCATCAACCCAGCTTTCATCTTCAAGAGCTTCTGAAATCTTCTTGGGTTCTTGTTGAGACAGGAAACAAGCAAATAAACAATGATGAAAGTCTTATGGTTAGTTTCTCTTTTCTTTTGACAAGCTACAAAAGCATGAGCTCCAGAACTTGTATTTACTTTGCTTCTTGTTTGTACTGCTGAGTTTGGATCTCCTAGAATAAGTGCTCTAGGATATGGAGTAAATCCTGTGCGTGGGAATAGGACTAACATTCACAACAGTTTCTAAGTTTGTGAAGTCAGCCACTGCAACCCTCATCATCAAAAGATGAAGTAGTGAAAATACCATCAGTGGAATTTTGATAGATATCCTCAAGTGGAGGTATCTCTGAATCATCTTCTTCAGAATGTGTTGGATCAGCAAGAGTTAATCCCTCATAAGGACTGGCAGTACTAACTGGTATGCTAGCAGTATTAAGTGGGTTAGTACTGCTAGCTCTGGCTGGTGTGCTAACAGTACTAAAAATGTTAGTACTGCTAGGCTTAGCAACTCCTTCTTTAATAACCAAGGTCTCAAACTTCTTCCTGAGAACTTCAGCTTCCTCATAAGCTTCCTTTTCTTGCTTCTTAAGTCTTTCAAGGTCATCCATAAAGACTTGTTCTTCCTCTCTTGGACCTGCTCTCTTATCATCTGTTGTTACTGCTGGAGTATTTGTTGAAGAATAAGAAGGCCATATTGGGAGTACAAAGCAGTCTTGAGTAGAGTCATCTTCTTTGTCAGAATCCCCCACATCAATAGTCTCTTCTGTACCTGCATTTTGGTTAGCTTCTTGTTGACCTGCATGTAGGTTAGCTTGATTCTCTAAACTAACAGGATGATAATTCATAGAATCAGTTAAATAATCAAGATCAAAAAGCCAAGTTGGTCCTTTTCCTGCAACATTTGGTTTGTTCTCTAAGAAGGTGATGTGCAGGTTTTCTTCAACTCTTTTGGTTTCTAAATTGTATACCCTAAAAGCCTTGCTTTGTAGAGAATACCCAACTAAAAACCCTTCATCTGATTTTCCAGCAAACTTGCCAAGGTGGTCAATGGTATTCAAGATGGTCACATGGCACCCAAAAGGTCTTATATAACTTATAATTGGTATCTTACCAGTTAAAAGTTCATAAGGTGTCTTATTATGAGGCTTGGTCACTAATACCCTATTTAGAACATAACAAGCAGTACTAACTGCTTCAGCCCAAAAAGTGTTAGGTAAAAATGAATCTGCAAGCATGGTCCTTGCAGCCTCAATGAGGGTCCTGTTCTTTCTCTCAGCAACTCCATTTTGTTGTGGAGTTCTAGCATTACTATATTCCCTCTTGATCCCTTTTATCCCACAGAATTCAATAACCTCCTTGTTCTTAAATTCTGTTCCATTATCACTTCTTATGGTCTTAACCTTTTGATTTAATTGGTTTTCTATCTGTCTTATAAAGTCCTTAAGGATTGCACTAGTTTCATCCTTAGTTCTTAAGAAAAATACCCAACTAAACCTGCTAAAATCATCAGTGATTACAAGGCAATAGGTCTTATGGTTCAAGCTCCTAACAGATGTAGGTCCAAACAAATCCATATGAAGAAGTTGTAGGGTTTGGCTAATAGAGCTTACTGCTTTGGCCTTACAAGAGGCCTTGTGTTGCTTTCCTTTCTGACAAGCAACACAAGTGTGGTCATTTTGAAAAATCTTTGAAGGTAAACCTCTGACAAGGTTTCCCTTCACAAGTTTATTTAAGTTTTTGAAATTTACATGACCCAGCCTCCTATGCCATTTGTTAGATTCATCAGTTGTGGCCTTTGCAATTAAACAAGCCAATCCTCCTGTAGGAACAATGTTTTCTAAATTGAAACTGTACATGTTGTTTTGTCTAGGGATTTTAAGTAGTACTTGATTTTCATCAGGTAACTTAAATTCAGGAGACAAAACAAGACATTCAGAGTCAGTAAACAAAACCTTGTTCTTTTTATCACATATTTGTGACACAGAAAAGAGATTGAAATGCTGAAGTTCTTTCACAAAGCACACATCCTCAAAATCTAATTTTCCAGTTTTGATTTTACCTTTACCAGTTATATAACCTCTACTACCTCCAAAAGCAACAGGTCCACCATTAAAGTCTTGAAATTCATCAAGGTAGGCCTTGTTCCCAGTCATGTGCCTGGAACATCCACTATCAACAATTCCTTTATTCTTTAGAGCTCTATGTGGATAATCCTCTGTGTCTGAGTCTGAGCTATTGCAAGCCATCAAAGCATAATCTTCTTCTTCTGAATGAGTTGTCCAATCCACACCTTCTCTATCAACTGTCACCAATGCCTTAGAATCCTCCTTTTGTCTAGTTCTGCTCCCATCCTTGTTTCTAGAATTCTATGCATCCCTCCTCCTATTGTCTTATGTTCCTTTGAATCTACACTCTCTAGCAAAGTGACCTATTTTATGGCAATTGTAGCATTCCACTTTGGTTTTATCAAAGCCAACAGCCTCTTTTGCATCAAATTGTAGCTTTCTTTTAGTCTTCTTGTAAAACTTTTTCATTCTCATTGAGATCATGGCCACTTGCCACTTCAAGTCTATTTCTTCAAGGTCATATTCATCAATCTGTTCCAAGTCCTCATGATCCAGTTGAGGGCAGCTAGATTGATTAGCAAGAAGTGAGTATGATGAAGTTTGTTCATACTTAGTGTTTTGACCAGAAAGATTGGGAACACAATAAGCGGTACTAACTCATTATTACTGATTGTGTCGTAGAGACAAAATCTTACATTTTGTGGGCTAGAGTATGATGATACAGTATAGCCTTTTATATCACTCTCAAAGACTCTAGATTATTTACAAATCATAAATAAGAGAGTCCACAACCTGGTTTGGTTCTCATTATTATGGAGACTTGTTACCAGGCAAAAAAGGTAGAGATTTTCGAAATTTATGATTCAGATCCTCAGTAATACACCGCTCCAATGAATCTCTAGCTGACTTTGAAACTTTGGAACAGTCATAACCCTTTGTGAAGCCCTTCTGTGTTGGATACAAGAATCCTTCAAATTGTTGCTTCAAGATATACTTTTGCATCTTCTTGGATTCGTCATTTCCACCACATCTAGATTTAAGGCATCCCACATTTCTTTCCATCTGTCATCTTATGATACTTAGCAAGATGATCTTCTTAGGGCCATAAGCAGGTGGTTCCCTTGCTTTTCTCTCTCTTCCTGGTACAAGCTCTTTCTGTAGTTCTATGAGGCAGAACCTTAATTTGCCTGGATGTATCTATATGTTGAAACAGGCCAATTCCCTTTTGTAATAACCTCTCAGATTGGATAAAACTGTATGGGCCAAATAATGCTCCCATTTTTCATAAGCCCAGATATCATATTCTCCTTTTTGAAGAATAGGTAACTTGTATGTTGAATACTATAGTGAGGGAGTATGTTGGGTGTGGTGTTTGTGATGATGGGGAGGTGGATGATGGTGGGGAATTTCTCTTGTAGATGATGATGGCATCATGTTTAGTTAGGAATATGAGAAGTTTGATTGATTGTTTTTTCTTATTCAGAGTTTCTCACAGCTCTTATACCACTTGTAACCTCTAAATGAATAGACTATGTAGCCTATGAAGGATGATATCAAGATGTATAAATACAACAGACTATAATAGAAACCACTGATTATGAATAAAATGTTGATGCGAATCTCACACAAGTACTAGAAAAACAATGTATAACAATTACCAACTTCTAATTAATCACTTGAACTATTCTAAGATTACAAAACAATTTGAAGATAAGATATTGCTATGAGATTATCTGAGGACGTGTCTCTAACTATGCCCAAGGGTTATCCTTTATAAACTAAGTATAAACCCACAGAACAGGCTACAAAACGCATACTTATCTTTTTCCTAAGAAATCTCATACACCCTCTAAACTGTACTCACTATTTTCATAACTAACGGTACTAACTAATCGAATCAGTACTTACATTGTTTGATACTGTCATACTAACTATAACTTAACAGTAGACTACTATATGTTACTGTCGGTACAAACTTCCTAAAACATAAAAAACCTAACAAATCCATGTCAATATGGCCGACCTTATGATGTTGGGAATTTTAGAATTCCTGAAGGAAAGACCAAGTGAAAAGTTTATAAAGGACATAAAATTTACGATTGCCCAAAGAAGAGAAACAAGACGAAGATATGCTAAAGAAAGGGAAACAAGATTAAAGATTAATGTTGAAATGAATTAACATTAATGTATTGAAGATCATAATTAGTCAAACATTAATTAAGTTAATTAATATTATCAAACATTAATGTGATGATTAAGTTAATTAATTGATTATCAAACCTTAATGTGTTGATTAATGTTAATTAAATTAGTTTCCTAATTGTAAGTATGTTTGTCTTTTAGAAACAATAGGACCAATTGTTTTAATTCACAAGTGTAAACTCTAATCTCTCTAGTATATAAAGAGGGTAAGGGGTCATTAGATTATAGGTACCTTTTTCCCTTCACTCACCATACAACGTGTAATATTTACACACATTTCCACCAATGTTGTAGCTCATTGTCGAAAAACTCTATCCTTATTTAGAGTGATCGTATTAATAATTGAGGCTTGTTTTGTTTACTGTTCTATAAGATATAAAGGACTATTTCCGCATAGTCTTTGTATTGATCATTGCTTCAAAGATCTTTCAAATAATTTCATTTCACAAGTGTATCCAGAGCCTCTTTGAGAAGCTTTGATTGAGAAGAACACATTCTACACCATTTGGTGGTTGGTGAAGAAGAAATGCGTGCATGAACTACAGGTACAAAACTTCCTCTGGTTTGATAACAAAATTAATGATCTTAACAAACTTAATGATAATCTTGATAGACTTTATAATGATTGTTATATTAAAGTTCAAGCATATCAGAATGCTGTTAAAACATTAGAATCACAACGAGCATGGTATCAAAATAATCAGTTAGCCTATGAGGAAAAATTAGGGTTTTGCAAAGATGATTTTAGGGGGGGGGAGGAAAAATATGGTCTAATGAGTTAAAATATTCTGAAAAAATTAATCTGAGATCAAAATGAAAAAACAAATTAGCAAGCTAAATAGATAATTCTTTGTCCTGGTTTAATAAATGGAAAGAATCTTCCTAAAAACTTCAGCTAAATAGCTAGATAATTCTTTGTCTGTGAAATCAACAGGCTAGTGAGCGACTGGTTCAACAGTTACAGGCTGAGGATTTGGTTCAGGCAGACTTGCCAAATGTTTCTGCAGAGCGCGCAAAGGAATTAGATGATCTCATGATGCGTATGACAGAAACAGATTGGTTGAATTTGATGATGCAAGTTGGTTCAAATCCTGCATTAGCACGCGAGTTGTTGGGCGCTGATGTCAACGAGGAAAACTTTATTGAGCGTATGACTGCTATTAAGGAAAAGAAGAAGCGCGCCTTGGCAGATTTACGTTATAGAGCACTCAAGGGTAAGCCGATGAAGCAATCAGAGGTCACACAGATGATGCGAACCTTAGTTAAAAATCAATGGTGTGCAGCTCATAACGGTACAATCACAATGACCGCTGTCAAGGCTATGACTAAACAACAGCTGATTGACGAGTACGAGTATATCTGCAGACGTCTAGAAAAGGATCGCTTGTTGAGTGCTCAGTACAACCTATTTCGACCCAAGCCTGTCATTACTGAGCCTCCTTCTAAGAGACAAAGGGTTGAACGTGCGACTTCACAGCCAGCTAGTGTTCCTGCTGCTACATCTCATACTGCTGATGATCCGGATTCTGCTGGTGGTGGTACTTCTAATCCTGCTGGTAGTGCATTTGGTGCTCCAGTTTCTGACTCTACTGTCCCCACTCCAGCAGCAATGGATTCTGCTGGTTCACACCATGAGAGTGGGGTTTCACCATTTGCAGATTCTGCTGATAGTTCTTCCCCGCCAAATGTCTCTACTGATCACATACCACTTGATGTTCTGTTTGAATCCACATCAGGAGGTATTAATGACTTTTTCCTTACAAGTGATGCGGACGAGCAGATTGGTATGTCACGAGTCGCTGTTGACCCTGACTCGGATGACGAAGTGCTTGCTGAGATTCTCTTTCGGGGTAAGTATATTTCTGGTGCTGGTGTTGTGGTTGTGGACAAGCTTCCTGATGATGAGATTGTTGACCCACGGGTAAAGGTTGAAACCATTCCTGAATCTGCCGCTTCTCCTCCTCGGTCTCGTCGTAAACATCTTGGGGTGAGGAGTGATGACTTCCTATGGGATAAACCTGTTGAGGACTTTTTCAGCTCTGAGAGTGAGAGTGATGATGACATGGAAACTTATATTCCTCCTCTTCCGTATGGTGCATTCAAAGATTGGGAGATTGTGCGTTGCCCGCTTAGTACCACTTATTATCATGTATATTATCAGGAGAACCGACGGCAAAAGTCCTTTTTCTACTTGAAACAGTTGCTACCTCATGTCTATCGTGAGGATCTCCTTCTTTTGCGTTCGACTGGAGAATAGGTACTTTCGGCCTAAACCCAGAGGTAGATGTTGGATTAGATCTTGGAGGTATGTAAAATCTGTTGTGTCAGTTCACATCCATTTTGATGACATGTAAGACTTATTGCCGCACTCAAGAATGAATGGATTGTGTGTGTTAGAAGTTGTATCCGAAGAGCTCTGTTCATGTCTTGGATTTTAACAAATGGGAAGACTGTGTATATGATTTGTGGAAAGGGTCAATACTATCTGGCAACACCTGCTGGAACAGTTATTGTTACGTCACAAGCTCACAGTTCCACCCTCATACTGTCGGGATGTTGTTGTTACTGGGAATGTTATTCAGACGGTCCAGACTAGCTTACGGCAATCTTATGAGTGTCTTGCATCTGCTCCTTTGTAAGTATTTTCTGAGTTAGTGTTTGTAGTTACTTCCATAGTTTTGTTGTTTTGTTAAAAAAAAAACAGTGTTGTATATCTTTGGTGTTAGTGCTTGCCTACGGCCACGACAAAGGTTTTCAGCGTTCCCCCATGAGCTAACAGCCAGGAAAGAGTTCTGGTCTCACCATTGCAAACGGCTTTGGTATTGTGTTAAAAAAAAACGCAAATCCGTTGATAGCTGTAGGGTTTGCTAAAAATCCTATGTCTTCACTCACCATGTTCTTTGTAACAAAGAGTGGCTAGTCCAAGAGGGGTACGGCTTTGTAAAGACTTTCTCAAATCCATTGATAGTTGACAATTTACTAAAAATTGTATGGTATTTAACTCACCATATTACTATGTGTATGAAGAGTTGGCTAGTCCTGAGCAAACGGCTACAGGTAAAGAGTTAATCAAATCCGTTGCATGGCTTTTGGCGACAGTTTGCCAATAACTGGTTTAGGTATTCCAATTCACCCTTGATTCATGTTCTGAGAAATTGGACTGGTTTTTGTTACACCAGGGTGTTTGTTCTCACCAAAGTATCATCTAGCCTAAGAGTGAGTAGCTACTTGGTAAAGGCTTATCAAATCTACTTATGTTGCTGCAAAGACTGGAAGCTGCTGTTCTTTGATGTTGCTACTTCATTTGATTCTGCTGTTCATCGAGTTCATGTTGTTTCTTTTGATGCTGTTGTTTTGGATGCTCCTGCTACGGTTTCTGCTGCTTGTATTATTGCTGCTAGTTACATTGTATCTGCTGGTATTTGTGATGCTGCTGGTTTGTCTGTTCTTGCTGTCTTCATCAATGTTTGCTGAATACTTTGTTTCTGCTGCTACTCAATCCTCTTGCTTCGAGAAGATCTATCTAGAAACTTGGAATTAACAGAGTCAAAACCAAGTTTAGGGAAGGATTGTTTAGAATTATTGAAAACGACTAAGTGTCATTTCTGCTGATAGCATTAAGTGGTTTCTGCTGGCAGTTCAAGTAGCGTTCCTGCTGATTATGTTCCTGCTGGTCATTTCTGCAGACGGATATAGAATCTGCTGATCTTATTTATAGATGTGATTATTGTATGCAGGAATTATAGGAGATATATTAGGAAGAGATTGATGTATATCTCTTACGCGTTTTTAGGAATCTTGTTTAGCAATTTTGGGTTTCTTCTCTACAAAAACAATTGATTATCAATAGAAAGATCCATAGAGGATCATTGTTCATATTTGTTCTTCTTTCTATTACGTTGTTTAGTTTCCGCCTAAACAATTATTAGAGTCTCTCACGTATATACTTGTGATTACATAAGTATTATACAACCACATAAGCTAGAAGATCTATCTAGTATCAGATCCTATCAGTATCCATCAAGAAAGATACGGCGTATCCCTGCCTGCACTTCACCAGATACCACGAAGGATTCAAGTCCAATACGTCATACCCAGGAACTTCTATACGTCATATCAAGATAAAAACACTAGAAGATTCTGAAAGATATCAACCGTGGTCCTTACTCCAAGAAATCCCCAATAGATAGCAAATTACAAAAACACTTAATTTATCAATAGAAAGACCGCCATAGAGGATCGATTGTTCTTCTTATATTACGTTGTTTAGTTTCCGCCTAAACAATTGTTAGAGTCTCTCACGTATATACTTGTGATTACATAAGTATTATACAACCACACAAGCTAGAAGATCTATCTAGTACCAGATCCTAACAAAAGTCACTATTTTGGTAAAACTAAAACTTGCAGATGACACATTAACTTAAATTTTGGCGTTCGAACCAGCCTCAACGGATGTACGGTTTAGGAGATGCGTCCGTTTTCCCGAGGCGGTAAAAATCTATGAAAATCACAGATTTAGGACTTGTTAGAAAATCGACCATATGACCTCATTTTTTACATAAACCAAAGTGGTCGGACCCACATATAGAAAAAAATAGACTCGTTTACCTTTTCGTAGGCGTAAGAACTGAACCGAGACCATTTACGGATTAGGAGTTATAAGCCCGTGAAGTCGGTTAAAAATGAGAAATTTTGGACAACCCATATGTTTTTGGGATTATAGGTATTAAATTGGATAATGGTTTTTGGGCTTACAAGTATTAAATTGTTGTTTTTGGGCTTATAAGTAATAACTTGGACATTGTTTTTGGGCCCAATTATTTTTAAAAAATTAAAACCCTAAGTACAATGCTAATTTTATAAAAAGACTTTATAAAAACTTATTTATATTTATTTGAGTAATATTTATAAGTCTTAAGACGCAACATTATTTTTAGGTTGCTTCTAAGGCATTCTTGGCTACGTCATCTTATTATCTCAAATTTTTGTCGCTTAATTCTCGTTAGTGCTATCGCTTTGCTAAAGGTAAGTTCATGGCCCTCATCTTTGTAAATGTTTTATGCGTGTTTGGGGGTGATTTGCATGAATGTTACTGATTTATGAAATATTTGAGCATACTTTGCAAATTATTTTATATGCGCGTGACTTATTGAACTATTTATACAATTTGAGTTATTTAAACATTTTTAGCTATTTTGGACTATTTGGGCTTATTAAACATTTTAGACTACTTGGACATTTTCAGCTATTTGGACTATATGAACCATTTTGGATATTTTGAGCTATATTAAAATATTTTTGAACTTGGTAAGTGCTTTTGAGTATTCACAAGATCCCGTTTTACTAATTATTTTAAAGAATATTGCATACTATGAAATGATTTTTAAATCTATCAATTGTCATATTGAGACTTTACGTATTATCTTATGATATACGTATGATTTGTACATTGTTAGACTTCGCATATTATTTTTATAATATGTAAGACTAGGTTAAAAATGGGTTTGTGTATTATTTTTATATACGCATGACGTTCATTTGAGACTTTGCGTATTCTGTGTGAATACATAAGGTGCATAGATATAGTGTTGGGTTGTACCGATTCTCGTACTTAGTGTTGGGCTGTACCGATCCTCGTACACCCTCACGTCATTAAGTCCCCCATTGAGTTCCCGTTCTTACCCAATTTATATGTACTTTGTGCGCTCCACTGCTCAAGAGTGTAGATATTATGGATAACGCTATTAGAGGTAGGACAGCTCTCGTTCCTTGATCCTCATGAAATTGCATAATATTTATATATAGGGGCAGTCGTTCATTTGTACTTTAACACTATATTTTATGTGTCGTGCATTTTACTTGGACATTTTACTTTAATATTAACCAAGTGGCTTTGAACATTTAGATTTTCTATTGTTGGACATATCTTTATATAATGGAATTGTGTATGAATTTATACGATACAAGTCTTGTATGGGGGGACATGTATTGGGATAAATTCATATGACTCTGCCCATGATGTCTTCTATTACAAACTATATTTTTAGACTTGTTTTTTATCATGGAGGAGTAGGTGAATGTATATATATTACAAGTCTTCTATGGGCGAGACTTGTAATAGGATAGATTCACAAGACTCTTGCCATGAGGACTTATTTATAAATGGGTTTTTTACAACATTTTCAAAAACACATGTACTCACCAACAATTTTCATAGTTGACTTGTTTTCTCATGCATTTCAGGTCATTGTCAGTAAGTTTCTTTTAAAGGCATTGCATTGTGGAGTCTCACCGTGTCACATATTTTAAACTTTTTAATGTCAAGATGAAGCTTTTATGAACTTGAAACTTATGTCTTAAAGTCAGTGATTGACTAAGACAAATATTGTAATAAAGTACCATTTCTATTTAATTAATGTATGGTGTTGTGCCATTACCATGTGCTTGTGCCTTGTGCTATCACACTCCGTGTTTCTGCTTTAGCAGGTGTTATAAATTTGGTATCAGAGCTGTGGTTATAGTGAATGCCGGTTTTGGAAAACTAAAAACCGCAACTATACCCAAAAAGTACTTTTATAAAATACCGAACATAATAGGAGTTGACTAGTCCGGACATAGCATCGTTTGATCTTAATTAGACGGAACTTGATCAACTCTGTCTAATTCATGTAGAATCATGGAATGTCGAAAATAGTTACCAAGTATCGTGTTTGGTGGAGTCATAGGCATAAGGTCACCTGAAGTTGCATTGGTCGTGTGCGTTCATATTTCATGCATCCGTGTTTGTTCTATAGTCCAATATGTCATTTTATATATGATCTTTATCTTTTCCGCACTTTGACATGATAGACTAAGCACTTCTTTGTTTTCGCCATGATGCGTTCTTTAAGTCACATCCTTCACCTTCCCGTAAGTTATACAATTCGGACAAAGACCCCAGAAAATATTAGTATTCTAGTCTTTAGACAAACGTCGATAGATTCCAAGTCAAAGCTCGAGACGAACAGCAGATGAACTATGCATGCACGACATATATAGGTGTTCATTCTTTCGCTATTAGAAACTAAGTCGACCTATATTTCAGTCACGTTTCTGTCTTATTTCATCATATTATTAAACTGACTATTTTAGCTGCGAATGTAAGCAGGAGTGCTAGATCAGTACATAACCACTCAGTGGTTGTTTGATTCATCCTAACGGCATTGTTGAAAGAATATTTTGATACATCATAATCATCTTATTCTCGGCTAGGAGTTGAACTCCAACTGGTAGCCTACTTGTTGAAAGGCCATTTATGGTGCATATAGCTTACTTTTATACTTTAAAGCATACTTTTACCTCTCTCATATTTCGATCGTCACAAAACTCAATTTTTCTCCCCGCACCAATTCTGGCATTTAATAAGGTATATTACCTTACCTTGCGTATTGCACACGATTATTTTCTTATCCAATATATGGTTTGACATTATTTTTATCATGGAAACATGTTACTTTTAACGTTTCATTCTTGAAGACATTCGATGAAAAGGATTATGTCATTAGTTGCCCTAGGAGCAACTCGCCTAAGAGTGTTATCACTCTATCTGTTTGGTTGTACGACCATCGCCTAAAAGACTCCTTTTGAGATAAAAGGATTGATACAAGAATGAAAAACTTATACTTGATAATTTGGTTAATTGTGTAACCATGATAACAATTTTCGTCCTGCCGTTCGTGTTTCAGAGATGGTACTAATTTGGATGAGTTAAAGTCCTTTGTAACAAAAATGTGTATAAGTGAAATGTTTTCTTAAATACGGATGTATCATTGTGTGGTGTTTAATTTTATGATTCAAGTTTTAAATTTATATTTTACCGACATAACCAAAAACAACCTTTAACGGGCAGTATACCCGGTTGGTGGTAGTTTTGTAATAAGTAGGGTGTCTAACACTTGAAGTAGGGTTAAATCTCTCTATTTATTAATATTTTGGTTATCTAATCTAAGTTAATTCTAATCTAAGTCAAACCTATGCTAATCCTATGTAAGTTCTAATTCTAATTCTAACAGGTAAAAGGGGGTTTTCTGTTAGGATTAAAAGCCTTCTTGAAGTTACTGCTTCTAAGGTTTATGTTACTGCTGCTAAGCAAAAGTTAGTGTTGTTCATTAATTTTAATGAAAAATATGCTAAGTAGTTAGTGCTGCTAGTATAAAGTTAGTACTGGTAGTTCACATTTACTACTGCTAGTATATATTAGTATTACTAGTGTAAAGTTAGTACTGCTGGTGAAGATTGAAAAAAATATTCTAAGTAGTTACTACTGCTTGTACACAGTTAATGTTGCTGGTGTATAAGTTACTACTGCTGGTGCCAAGTTAATGAACTGTCGGAACCCAAAATAATCTTCACTTCACCATGATGATCAAGAAAAAGAGATAAGAGAAAATATGGAAGAAATTTAGAGAGAAGTTAAAGAGAGAAATGTAGAGAGGAAAATGAGATGGTTGAATTCTTGCAAAATGAGAAAATGAACAAATGAGAATCAACGCCATTTTCCATAGTGGAAAATGGTTTAAATACCCTAATGAGCCATGGGCTTTCTAGGTGGGATGGGCTTGGGATTGACTTGGGCTTAGGCCCATTACACATATAATATTAGATTACTAAATAAGCCCTTTTACCTGTCTAGCCTATTACAACATATAATTAATTAAATGACCGAGACCTAATATAATGAATGAACTTCCTTGTTCAACTCAATATTTTGAGGCTAACATGTGTGTTCATAGAATTACTGTTTCATTAAGAATTCTTTTAATATTAAAGATTAGATTAAGCATAATCATTAATACACTTAACAAAGTTTCTACTATAGTTGTGTTAGATTTATCTAATATAACTAAACCTTAAACAAGCTTAAGGAATTCGATCTATTGAATTGGGATCCAACAAGAGGTATCCTACATCCTGGGACAACAAGTGGTATCAAAGATTGTTGAGAAGCTTTGAATAAGAAGAACCTATTTGAATACACAAGATCTCTTTGGTAGAAGATATGGATTCAGAATCTGCACATATGGTGGCTGCATCCAAGGTTCCAATGCTCAAACCTGGTGAGTTTGAGTTATGAAGGATGAGAATAGAATAGTACATCCAGATGATTGACTATGCTCTATGGGAGGTCATAGAGAAGGGAAACACTGCACCAAAAACAACAGTTGTGGAAGGTGTTGAGAAAGTAATACCTCCTACAACTGCTAAAGAAAAGGCTCAGAAAAGGTTAGAAGTGAAGGCCATAAGCACCTTGATGATGGGAATACCTAATGAACATCAGTTAAAGTTCAAATCCATCAAGGATGCTAAGTTGCTGCTGGAAGCTATTGAAAAGAGGTTTGGTGGGAATGCAGCTACTAAGAAGACCCAAAGAAATCTTTTAAAGCTGTAGTATGAAAAATTCACTGCTCCAAGCTTAGAGATGCTTGATCAAACTTTTGATAGGCTTCAGAAGCTTGTGAGTCAGCTGGAGATTTTGGGTGAAACGATTTCACAAGAAGATGTGAACCAGAAGCTATTAAGGAGCTTGTCATCTGAGTGGAACACACCTAAAGGTGTATGAACCAGAAGTTAAAGGGATGTCTAGCTCAAGTTCAAGCACACAGAACATGGATTTTGTGTCATCATCAAATACTCTAGCAGCAGTAATGAAGTAGTTAATACTGCTCAAACAGTTAATACTGCTTATGGAGTTTCTACTGCCAGCACTCAAGTTAATACTGCTAACTCTTCAAATGTTGATAACTTGAGTGATGCTGTTATTTATGCATTCTTGGCTAGTCAACCAAATAGTCCTTAACTTGTTACCGAGGACTTACAACAAATTCATCCATATGACATTGAAGAGATAGATTTGAGATGGCAAATGGCCATGTTGACTATGAGGTCTAGAAGATTCTTGAAGAATACTGGAAGGAGGCTTACAGCCAATAGAAATGAGAATATTAGCTTTGACAAGTCCAAAGTGGAGTGCTACAACTGCTACAAGAAGGGACATTTTGCTAGGGAATGCAGAGCTCTAAGGAATCAAGCCTACAAGGACAAGGAAAGTACTAGAAGGAATATACATGTGGAAACTTCCACTTCCATAGCTTTGGTGTCTTGTGATGGTCTTGGTGAATATGACTGGAGTGATCAAGCAGAGGAAGGACCAACAAATTATGCACTCATGGCCTACTCATCTTTAAGTTCTGATTCTGAGGTATCTAATAATTCTACTTGCTCAAAATCTGGTCTTGAAACTGTTGAAGTGCTTAAATATTAATATGAACAACTATTGAAAAGGTTTGAAAAATCTGAGTTAATGGTTGTAGCTTATAAGACAGGTTTACAGTTTGTAGAAGAAAGACTTAAATTTTATAAAAAGAATGAGTTTATTTATGTAGAAAATATTAATAGCTTAAAATAGGATATTCAAGTAGGAGAGATAACTATTGGGGAGCTTAGGAAGAAGCTAGAAATAGTTCAAAAGGAAAAAGATGGCATTCAGTTTAATGTAGACAAATTTGAAAATGCATCTAAAAGCTTAAACAAGATCATAGAGAGTCAGATTGTAGACAATTGCAAGAAAGGTTTAGGCTATAATGCAGTTCCACCTCCCTTAACAGGAAATTTCATGCCTTCAACACCTGACTTGTCTTTTACTGGTTTAGATGAGTTTGTTAATAAGCCTGTAGTTAAGAACAAAAAGTCTGATGAAGAAGTGTCTAAGGTAATCACGAAGTCTAATGATTCTCCAATTATTAAAGATTGGGTGTTAGATAGTGAGGAAGAAGATGTATCTCAAACTAAAACTGAGAAGAAAACAGTTAAGCCTAGTATTGCTAAGATAGAATTTTTCAAACCTAAGCAACCAAAGAAAACTGCTAGGAAAATTGTTAAATAAATTGAGAAACGTAGGCAAAACACTCACAGTCTAAGAGGCAATCAATGAAATTAGAACAATATGATGTCTCAAAAACTAGGAAACAATTTTGAGATGTTCAATAAGGCCTGTTATGTGTGTGGAAGCTTTGATCATTTGCAAGTTGATTGCAATTACCATCAAAAACAGTTTCAAAATCAAAGGATGATAAAACCTGTTTGGAGCAATGCTCAAAGGGTGAATCATCAAAAATTTCTAGAAAAACTCACCCATGTGCTAAAAAGAACATTGTTCTAAGAGTAGTACTAATGAAGTCTGGCTTAGTATCTATTAATATTGCTAGACAAAATATTTCAAAAACAACAGTATTAGTTAATACTGCTAGACAAGTTAATACTGCTCACTCAAAAATAACAGTGAATACTGGTAGACCATTGTCACATCTTTCTAAAATAGCACATTCAATTTTTAAGAGGCCCATTCACAAGAATACAACATTTAAAAACAGTAATTTTAATCAGAGGGCTAATACCGTTAAGGATAAAAATGTTAATGCTGCTAGGCCAAAAACAGTAGTTAATGTTGCTAGGCCAAAAGCAGTAGTTAATGATGTTAAGGGAAATAATGTTAATGCTGTTAAGGCCTCACCTTGTTAGGTTTGGAAACCAAAGACTAAAGTTTTAGACCATGTTTCTAAACACAACAATGCATCAATCACCCTAAAGAAATTTAATTATATTGATGCACAAGGCAGATCCAAGTTAGTGATGGCTTGGGTCCCCAAAAGAAACTGATTTTCTTATCCAATATGCAGGGCAATCCACAAATGGATTTACAGGATAAAGGAGTGATTGATAGTGGATGCTCAAGATACATGACAGGGAACATGTCATATCTTACAGACTATGAAGAAATAGATGGATGATATGTTGCTTTTGGAGAGAACCCCAAAGAAGGGAAAATCACAAGAAAAGATACCATTAAAACTAGTAATCTAGATTTTGAAAATGTGTATTTTGTGAGAGAGTTAAATTTTAATCTCTTTAGTGTCTTACAAATGTGTGATAAAAAGAATAATGTTCTTTTTAATGACACTGAATGTATTGTTTTATCTCCAAACTTTAAGTTAATTGATGAAAGTCAAGTTTTACTTAGAGTTCCTAGAAAGAACAATATGTATAGTGTTGATTTAAAGAACATAGTTCCTAAAGGAGGTTTAACTTGTCTTTTTGCAAAAGCCACATCTGATGAATCTAAACTTTGGCATAGAAGGCTAGGTCACTTAAATTTTAAAACCATGAATAAATTGGTTAAGGGAAATCTTGTAAGAGGTTTACCTTCCAAACTTTTTGAAAATGATCAAACCTGTGTTGCTTGTCAAAAGGGAAAGCAGCACAGAGCCTCTTGTAAGTCCAAAACAAAGAACTCAATCAGTCTTCCTTTACATTTGTTGCATATGGACTTGTTTGGTCCAATATTTGTAAAGAACCTTATGAAGAAAATGTATTGCATAGTTGTCACAGATGATTATAGTAGGTTTACATGGGTTTTCTTTCTAGCTACTAAGGATGAGACTAGTGGTATTCTTAAGTCCTTTATAACTGGGATAGAAAATCTAGTAGATCACAAGGTTAAAGTGATTAGATATGATAATGGGACTAAGTTCAAGAATAGAGAAATGAATCAGTTTTGTGAAAAGAAAGGTATTTTGAGACAATATAGTGTAGCTAGAACTCCTCAATAAAATGGATTTGCTAAGAGGAGAAATAAGACACTAATTGAGGCTGCTAAGACTATGCTAGTTGATTCTAAATTGTCAATTACTTTTTAGGCAGAAGCAGTTAATACTGCTTGCTATGTGCAAAATATAGTGTTAGTAGTTAAGCTTCATAACAAGACCCCATATGAACTTTTTCATGGTAGAACACCAACTTTAAGTTTTATGAGACCATTTGGGTGTCATGTTACCATTCTTAATACCATAGATCACTTAGGCAAATTTGATGGTAAGGCTGATGAAGGTTTCTTTGTTGGATAATCTTTGTATAGTAAAGTCTTTAGAGTATTCAATAGTAGAACAAGGATAGTGGAAGAAAACTTGCATAATAGGTTTAGTGAGAATACACCTAATGTTTTAGGTAGTGGACCAAACTGGCTATTTGATATTGATGCACTAACAAGAATAATGAATTATAGGTCAATTGTTGCAGGTACACAGTCTAATAGTTTTGCAGGTACAAAAGTAAGTGATAATGCAGGTCAAGCTAGAAAGGATACAGAACCTGTCAAAAATTACATTTTGCTACCATTGTGGCCTGCTGATCTACCATTTTTCTAAGATCCAAAGAGTTCCTAAGATGATGGATCCAAACCTTTATGTGATGATGAGAATAAGGTTGATGAAGATCCAAGAAAAGATAGTGAAAGTATTGATCAAGAGAAGGATGATAATGTTAACAACACTAACAATGTTAATGCTGTTAGCACAAATGAAGTTAATGCTGTTGGTGGAAAAATAAGCATTGAACTTCCAGATGATCTAAATATGCCTGCTTTGGAAGATATAAGCATATTTGACCTCTGAAGAGATAATGAAGATGTTGGTGCAGAGGCTGACATGAACAATTTGGATACAACAATCCAAGTCAGTTCTATTCCAACTACAAGAATTCATAAAGATCATCCTCTCAATAAAGTGATTGGAGATTTGCAATCATCAACACAAACAAGAAACATGTTAAAGAATTTGGAGGAGCATGGGTTTGTTAGTACTATTTAACAAAGAACAAACAATAAAGACCTTCAAAATTGCTTGTTTGCTTGCTTTTTATCACAGGAAGAACCCAAAAAGGTAATTCATGCATTAAAAGATCCAAGATGGATAGAGGCTATACAAGAAGAGCTTCTACAATTCAAGTTACAAGAAGTTTGGACTTTGGTGGATTTACCAAATGGAAAAAGGGTTATAGGCACTAAATGGGTTTTCAGGAATAAAAAGGATGAAAGAGGAATTGTGATAAGAAATAAAGAAAGATTGGTTGCTCAAGGGTACACACAAGAAGAAGGGATTGACTATGATGAAGTCTTTGCTCATGTTGCAAGAATTGAAGCAATTAGGCTATTTTTAGCTTATGCTTCATTTAATGATTTTGTGGTGTATCAAATGAATGTAAAAAGTGCTTTTCTCTATGGGAAGATTGAAGAAGAGGTATATGTATGTCAACCAACAAGATTTTAAGATCCAGACTTTCCAGATAGAGAATATAAGGTTGAAAAAGCACTATATAGACTACATCAAGCTCTTAGAGCTTGGTATGAAACCTTGTCAACATATCTGTTGGATAATGAGTTTCAAAAAGGGAAAATTGACAAAACCTTATTCATTAAAAGGTACAAAGGTGATATTTTGCTGGTCTAAGTTTATGTGGATGATATCATCTTTGGTTCAACAAAGAAGGAGCTATGCAATGCATTTGAAAAGTTGATGCATGAGAAATTTCAGATGAGTTCTATGGGAGAACTTACATTCTTTTTAGGATTACAAGTGCAGCAGAAGAAGGATGGCATATTTATTATTCAAGATAAATATGTTGGTGACATTCTAAAGAAATTTGGGTTTGTAGAAGTCAAGACTGCTAGCACACAAATAGAAACTCAAAAGCCTTTGCTCAAGGATGAAAATGGTAAAGAAGTGGATGTTCATATGTATAGGTTAATGATTGGTTCATTGATGTATCTTACATCTTCAAGACCTGACATCATGTTTGCAGTGTGTGCCTGTGCTAGATACCAAGTCAATCCAAAAGTTTCACATCTTCATGCTATGAAAAGGATTTTTAGGTACTTAAAAGGTCAACCAAAATTAGGCCTTTGGTATCCAAAAGATTCTCCTTTTGATTTGGTAGCATACACTGATAGTGATTATGCTAGAGCAAGCTTGGATAGGAAGTCTACAACAGGAGGTTGTCAATTCCTTGGAAGTAGATTAATATCATGGCAGTGCAAGAAACAGACAGTGGTTGCAAATTTCACAACAGAAGCTGAATATTTGGTTTCTTCAAGTTGCTGTAGACAAGTGCTTTGGATTCAGAATCAACTACTTGATTATGGGTACAATTTTATGCATACCAAGATCTTTATTAACAATAACAGTACATTTAAAAACAAAGCATATAGAGATTAGACATCATTTTATTAGGGATTTTAATGAAAAGAAGTTGATTTAAATGGTCAAAATCTATACTGACAAGAATGTTGCAGATTTACTTACAAAAGCTTTTGATGTAAGTAGGTTTCAATATTTGATTGCTAGTATTGGAATGCTAAATCCTTAAAGTCTTTTATCTCTTTATGTTTTTGTAGAATTTTGTATGAGTTAGTACTGTTATTCATGTCATTAAAAGTTTATGCTGCTAAGTATAATTAGTGCTGCCGGTTATACTTAATACTGATGAGTTAATACTGTTAGTTATACTTAATACTGTTAGGTATAGTTAATACTATGATAATAGCGAAAATAGCTATGGCTTGTGGTTTCTTGGATTTTGGACTAACATTTTGTAGAAAAAGCAAATACAAGTGTTAGATTGATATGAAATGCTTTGTATTAGAGAAAATAGACAGAGAGTTTTGGTGAGTAAAAGAATTGAGAGAGTTGGTGAGAATAAAAATTGAAAGAGATGTGTGGAACAAAAACAGAAAGAGTGTTTTAATAAGAAAAAAAGTGAGCATAAAAACAGAAAGAGAGTTGTGTGATATAAAAACAGATACAGTGTACAAGTAAGAAAAAGAATTGAGAGAAAAAGTGAGTTAAAAATAGAAAGAGAGGACATTTATTTTTAATGGATATGCTGTTTGGAATTGAATTAGAGTTAATGCTGGTGACTCAAAGTTAATGCTGCTAGGCATAACTTACCGTTGCTGGTTGTAAGTTAATGCTGCTAGGCATAACTTACTGCTGAGTTACTACAACAACTTACATTAATGGGGTATGAGAAAATTTCACAGAAGCTTACTTTCTATAAGGCATTCTTTTCCCCATAATGGAAATACTTCGATTAATGGTTTCATAAATACTTCGATTAAGGGTTTCAATCAATCATTTAATCGATTTTAGTCTTTCAAATACTCTCTAACTACAAACCCTAACTCAATTTTATCATCCATCATCAAAACCCAATACAAATGACGACCTTAAAGTTTGCAGATACTCATAACATGGTCGCATTTTTGTCTAAACCCGTAGAAAGTGATGGGTTTAAACAAATTGTGGATTTTTTGAATGCACAACCTATAAGATATGCATTAACGGTTAATCCTACTATATATATCTCTTGCATTAAACAATTCTGGTCTACTAGTGTGGTCAAAACTATCAATGGGGAAGTACAGTTGCATGCCCTAGTAGATGGCAAGAAGATAATTATTTCTAAAGCATCTGTGAGAAGCGATCTTCAACTAGAAGATGAGGAAGGTATTGATTGTTTACCAAACTCTACCATTTTTGAACAACTTGCATTGATGGGATATGAGAAAATTTCACAAAAGCTCACTTTTTATAAGCCATTCTTCTCTCCACAATGGAAATTCCTTATTTATACTATTCTACAATGCCTAAGTTCTAAGACTACTGCATGGAATGAGTTTAGTAGCACTATGGCTTCTGCAATTATCTGTTTAGCTACAAACCAGATGTTCAACTTTTCAAAATACATTTTTGAAAGTATGGTGAAGAACTTGGATAATGTGGGCAAATTTTTGATGTATCCAAGGTTTGTACAAGTGTTTATGAATTAACAACTTGATGGCCTGCCAAGTCACAAGAGGATTTATGTTACACCCTCTCACACTAAGAAGATATTTGGGAATATGAAAAAGGTAGGGAAAGGATTTTTTTGGTAAAGTTACACCCTTATTTCCAACCATGGTGGTATACAATCAAGAAGAAATGTGTGAAGGTTCAGCAATGCCAACTGATCCCCATCACACACCCACCATTATTCAACCATTAACATCTCAACCCCAAAAGACTCAAAAACCTAGGAGGTCAAAGAGAAAGGATACTGAGGTACCTCAGCATAGTGGTCCTACAACCAATGTAGCAGATGAGGCTGTCAATGTGGAGATGGATGATAGTTTGGTGAGGGCTGCCACTACTGCTTCTAGCTTAGAAGCAGAGCAGGATAGTGGTAAGATCAATAAGACCCAATCTAAGGTAACACCTAATGAACCAAGTTCCCCAGGAACTAGTTCAGGTGGTGGTCCTAGGCGCCAAGAAACCATGGGGGATACAATTGCTCAGACTAGGTCTAAGAATGTATCTAAACTTTCTAATGATCCACTGCTCGTAAGAGGTAACACACTTGATGAGGATAGTCTGAAACTTCAGGAATTGATGGCATTATGTACAACTTTACAATCAAGAGTTCTTAATTTGGAGACTACAAAGACCATTCAAGCTAATGAGATTGCAAGTTTGAAAAGGAGGGTCAAGAAGCTTAAACAGAAAAAGAGGTCAAGAACTCATAGGCTTAAAAGATTGTACAAGGTTGGTTCATCTAGAAGAGTGGAATCCTCTGATGAAGAAGGTTTGGGTGAAGAGGATGCATCCAAACAAGGGAGGATAGTTGATATTGATGCTAATGAAGACATTTACTTTGTCAATGTTCAGACTGATGAAGATATGTTTGATGTTAATGACTTAGATGGTGATGAGGTGATTGTTGAAAGTGTAGATGTTGTTAACACTGCTGAGGAAACAAGAAGTTTGGTTGAAGAAGTTACTGCTGTTACAATTCCAGTTAGTGCAGCTACAACTATAACTACAACAACGGCAATAACTAATGTTAAAATAACTTTGGCTCAAGCACTGGCAGAGTTGAAGAGTGCAAAACCCAAGGCTGATAAGGTTGTGATACAAGAACCAGAGCAGGGTACAACAACACCAACACTTACAACAATAACTGCTGCTACAACAATTACAGCTGTTAGCACAAGACCCAGAGCAAAAGGGCTTATTATTCATGAACAGGAGCAAGCACCTACACCAACAGTTTCTTCACAACAACCATCACAGGTCAACGTTTAGGACAAGGGTAAAGGCAAAATGATTAAACCAGAACCTGTGAAGAAAATGTCTAAGAAAGAACTACTTAGGCTTGATGAAGAACTTGCCTTCAAGCTACAAGCTGAAGAAGAAGAAGAAGAAGAAGAAAGGCTTACCATAGAAAAAGCTCAACAAGTTGAAGAAGCCAACATAGGTTGGGATGATGTTCAGGCTAATATTGATGTTGATTATCAGTTGGCTCAAAGACTGCAAGCTCAAGAGCAAGATGAATTGACTGATGAAGAAAAGGCAAGATTGTTTGTATAATTCTTAGAACAAAGAAGAAAATATTTTCTAGCTAAGAGAGCAAAAGAAAAGAGGAACAGACCACCAACAAGATCTCAACAAAGGAGTATCATGTGTACTTATCTGAAAAACATGAAAGGATGGAAGCCCAAAAGTTTGAAGAACAAGTCCTTTGCCAATATTCAAGAATTATTTAACAAAGCAATGAAAAGGGTGAATACCTTTGTTGACTACAGAACTGAGTTGGTAGAAGAGAGTTCCAAGAAGGCGACAGCAGAGATAGCACATGAGAGCAGTTTAAAGAGAGAAGGAGAAGAGCTAAAACAAGAAAGCTCTAAAAATCAAAAGTTGGAAGAAGACAAAGAGTCTGAAGAGCTTAAGCAATGTTTGGAAATAATTCCAGATGATGGAGATGATGTAACTATTGATGCTACACCTTTATCTACTAAATCTCCAACCATTGTTGACTACAAGATCTACAAAGAAGGAAAGAAAAGCTATTTTCAAATTATCAGAGCAGATGGTAATTCTCAGATGTATTTAACTTTTGGAAAGATGCTTAAAAACTTTGACAGAGAAGACTTGGAAGTTCTTTGGAGTATAGTCAAAGCAAGATTTAAGAAGACAGAGCCAGTGAATTACATGGATAATTTCTTACTTCTTAATTTGAAGACCATGTTTGAACATCATGTTGAAGATAATGTATGGAAGAATCAACAAGGATTAGTTAAAGTGCTGAACTGGAAGCTTTATGATTCTTGTGGAGTTCATTGTGTAACAATGCAGAACATGCTATTTTATCTGTTGGTTGAGAAGATCTATCCACTTACAAATCACACACTACATCAGATGTTCAATGATGTGAAGCTTCAAGTTGATTATGAGTGTGAAATGGCATTTGAGCTTCTTAGATTGGTCAAGAAACAGCTTAAGGAAGGCTATGTACCTGAATGAAGTGTTTGGAAGCATCCTCCTGGTGATTAATGAAGCTTTCAATGAAGAAACTTGAGATTTTGAAGAAGAATATCAAGTTTAGGGGAGGATTGTTGGGATTAAAAGCCTTCTTGAAGTTACTGCTGCTAAGGTTTGTGTTACTGCTGCTAAGCTAAAGTTAGTGTTGTTCATTAACTTTAATGAAAAATATGCTAAGTAGTTAGTGCTGCTAGTATAAAGTTAGTACTGCTAGTTCACAGTTACTACTGTTAGTATATATTAGTACTGCTAGTGTAAAGTTAGTACTGCTGGTGAAGATTGAAGAAAATATTCTAAGTAGTTACTACTGCTTGTACACAGTTAATGCTGCTGGTGTATAAGTTACTACTGTTGGTGCTAAGTTAATGTTCCTAGTACAAAAGTTACAACTGCTTAAAGATTAAGACTGCTGAAAGAGTTTCTACTGTTAGAAGAGAATGGATAAAGACAGAAGAAAGGATAAAGATTGATTGGAGATCAAGATTACTTACGTGATAAGTATTAGTTATTTATAGAATAGATCATATAGAATATTCTAAGTTTTAGGAATATATTGTAAATCGACTAGGACTCCTTGGTGTATAAAAGGAGGTCCTAGGGCATAGAGTTTATAATCACAATCTCAATCATCTACACAAGTACAAAAATGATTCATTCATAGAATTGTCATAGCTTCAAGGTTTTGTAACCCTAATACTAGGAGAGTATTCGTATTATTTGTAATAATAAAATAAGAGCTTTTATTGTTGGTTAAATTGTGTTCTTGTGTTACTGTTTCATTAAGAATTCTTCTAATATTAATGATTAGATTCTGAATAATCTTTAATACATTTACTTAAAGTTTCTACTATAGTTGTGTTAGATTTATCTAATATAACTAAACCTTAAACAAGCTTAAGGAATTTGATCTATTGAAGTGGGATCCAATAAGAGGTATCCTACATCCTAAGACAACATTGATCATCTACACCAACCATGGAGAACCTTAGCATCAATCATCAACAAATGTCTTTGTGAAAAGGTATCTGGTCTTGATAAGATTCGACTTTTAAGAGTTCAAATCCTATGGGGAATGTGCTACAAGAAGAATCTGGACTTTGTTGCTTTAATCTAGGAGGACTTGGCTTACCAGATTGATAACATGGATTCTAAGAAACAAGACAAGATGTCCTATCCTAGATTCATGAAGATCATCATTCATCACTTCCTTGAAAACGATAAGTCCATCTCAATGAGAAACAGAACATTCATGCACATTGCTCGTGATGATAGCTTACTAAGTACCATGAGATTCGTCTCCAGACATGTAGACACTCAAGTATATGGTGCAATCATTCCTAAAGCAATAACGAATCAAGCCCTGCTGGACTCTGTTGCTTACAAGACTTATTATGCAATCGCTTCAGGAGCTGAACCTCCAAAGTCAAGGAAAAGTCAAAAGAAATCATATTCATCCATCTCATCTGAGGAATCTCCTTCCAAGAAGAAGTCTGCTAAAGCTAAGAAAGTTGTTGCTGCCAAACCTAAACCGACTAAAAAGAAGGCTCCGGTTAAGGCTGATAAAGGAAAGGGTTTAAATGTTCTCTCGAAAATAGCACTTTCTGAAGCTGCTCAGCTCAAGGAGGCTACTAAACAAAGAAAGAAAGACGTTCATATCTCACATGCAAGTGGCTCAGGTGATGGAACTAATTTTGAATTAGGGGTTCCTGATGAGCAACATCTCAAGACATCTGGTGAAGATGAAGGAACTAGTAGTAAACCAGGGGTTCCTGATGTACCCAAATATGATTATGAAAGTGACAAAGAGTCTTGGGGTGATATTGGAGAAGAAGATGATGATGATGAAGATGGTACTGAAGATGATGAGGAAAATGATGATAGTGATGCTAATGATGATGAAGAAGAGACTGATAGTGATAGAACTAAGCCAGACAAAATCAAGATTCATGTTCTCAATTAGTCTACCATGGAATATTATGAAGAAGAATAAGAAAAGGTTGATGATGAAGAGAAGATGGATGAAGAAGATAATGAGGTCACTAAGGAGCTATATAAAGCTGTGAATGTGAATTTGGAAAATGAAAATACTGATGACCGATGCTGATTAAGGTGGCTCAGGCCAATAAAATGTTTCTCAAGAGTCAGGGTTTGAGCAAGTAGGGGAAGACGCTCATGTGACACTTACACCGGTCCTTGACACACAGAAGACTGATGAACCAGTACAAAGTTCTTCTGTCTCTTCCAACTTTACAAGCAAGCTCCTAAATCTTGAGAATCCTTTTTTAGCCGACAATGAGATTGCTTCTTTGATGGACACCACAGTTCATCGTAAAGAACTAGGGAGTCAAACATCGTCTCTTTACACCATTCTAATAATGGCAGTTCTTGCAATCACATCCATTTTTACCACAACTATTCCTCCACCACCTCCTTTCTTCAATCCTCTTTTACAACAAGCTACACCAACTCCAACACCAACAATTTCTGAAGCTACAGCCTCATTTCCTTCACTTCTAGATTTCTCATTTGTATTCAAGTTCAATGACAGAGTCACTAATTTAGAAAAAGATCTATCAGAGATAAAGCATGTTGACCAGTATGCTCAAGCTTTCTCCTCTATTCCTGCTATAGTAGATCGTTACATTGACAACAAACTTAGAGAAGCTATCCAAAAGGCCATTGTGTCACATAAATGGACTGTAGAGAAGAAGCTTAAGCTGAGAAGAGGGATTACATAAAACTCGTTAACACATGAATGAGAGCTATTCTTAAAGAAGAAGTCAACACTCAACTTCCTTAGATTCTCCCTCAAGTAGTCTCAGACTTTGCAACTCATGTGATAGAGAAAAATGTCACAGAATCATTAGAAGTTGCAGTCTTAGCAAGGTCTTCCTCTTAACCAAAGTCTACTTATGAGGCAGCCGCATCACTCTCCGAGTTTGAGCTTACAAAGATTCTTATAGACAAGATGGAGAAGAACATGTCATATGATAAAGCTGACTATAAAAGGGAACTTTATAATGCTCTAGTCAAATCTTATCAAACTGACAAAGATCTATTTGATACATATGGTGAAGTCTTTACGTTGAAGAGGAGTCTAGATGACAGAGACAAAGATCAAGACCCCTCTGCTGGATCAGACTAAGGGAAGAAAAGAAGGAAGTCAAGCAAGGAAGCTGAGTCATCCAGAGATTTAAGATCAAAGGAAAAGAAGTCTTTAAGCACCTCTAAAAACGCCTCCCACTCTCAACATAAGCCTTCTGGCAAGTCTGCCCATGCAGAGGAGCCAAGTCATACAGTTGATGACTTGGGAGTGCAACAGGATCAAGAGTTTGACATAGGTAACAATGATGAACAACCCGTTGACAAGGAGGTTTCTAAGGATGATTGGTTTAAGAAACCCGAACGACCTCTAACTCCTGATTCTGATTGGAATAAGAGACAACATGTGGACTTCCGACCTCCTTAGACCAAAATTAGTTAAGTTGCTCGTGCTAAAGAACCTCGTACTTCATTTGATGAGCTCATGGATACCTCATTCGACTTCTCTGCATTTGTCCTGAAGCGGGTCAACATTAAAGACCTGACTCAAGAAATTCTGGTTGGACCGTCATTCGAGCTACTCAAAGGCACCTACAAAAGTCTTACAGAATTAGAGTATCATCTTGAAGAATGTTCCAAGCCTACAACTGAACGACTTGACTGGCATAACTTTGAAGGCAAATTATATCCGTTCGATCTTAGTAAACCTCTCCCGTTGATTCCAGATCATCGAGGCCATCAAGTTATCCATCCGGATTTCTTTATTAACAACGACCTGGAATATCTAAAAGGTGGAGATTTAAGCAGACGGTACTCAACTTCTGTTACAAAGACAAAGGCTGCTACATATGAGATCAAATGGATTGAAGACTTGGTTCGAAATTTGTAGAGTCCTGTGAAGATGGTATATGATAAACATGCCTACTGGGGTACTTCACACTAGGGTCCTAAACGTCAACATTTCTACGGGTTTAGTGCCAACATGTCTTCGTTAAAGGATGTCTACTCCAGAAAATGAATCATTACAGTTACTAGACTTACAATTATAAAGAAGTATGACTATGGTCACTTGGAAGAAATTAAAGTTCGTCGAGAGGATCTGAAGCTGTACAAGTTTAGAGAAGGTGATTTCCCACGACTTCGCCTACAAGACATAGAAGACATTTTACTTCTACTTGTTCAATAGAAGCTGACTAATCTAACAATCGACGAACAGTATGACTTGAATGTGGCATTGCGTATGTTCACCAGACGGATTGTCATTCAAAGGCGGGTGTAAGATCTTCAATTAGGTGTTGAAAGTTACCAAAAGAAGCTCAACCTTACCAAGCCAGACATATTCAGGTCAAATCTCAAGAACAGGACCGTATACACTGCATATTCAGACCCTAAAGGAGTGATATACAAGGGGCAAAACAACAAAAACAGATTAATGCACGCTGATGAACTCCATAAATTTAGTGATGGCACGCTCAATGATGTTCGGTCTGCTCTTCATGATACTGCTAAGGGAATAAGGATGAAATATCTGTCAAAGATGAAATGGAGTGGATTAGACAAACGAAGGGCTCGGGTTATGATCTAGGATATCAAAAAGCAGCTCTTTCAAAGGAGGCTAATGCGGAATTTGGAGAAGTTCGTTGGTGGAAGAGAATGCGTGAATGACCTCAAGCTGCTGGAACGGACAATATGATTTTGTCATATTGTGTCCTATCTTATTTCAGGTCCATCTCTCGTATATAATAATTCTTGTGAATATGTACATACGTAGTGTAACACTAGAATTATGCATATATATATAGTATTTGAGTGCGAATTTTCAAGAATTTCTTAGTAAATTCAAATTTTTTCAAATTAACGCACTCAAATACCATATTATTCCCTCATGAATTAAGGGGGAGCATTAATATGTTCCTAGGTATGATATAAAAAAGGAGTAAAAGTGAGAATAAGGGAAAAGTGTCGAATGAGATGGAGCTAGTACTGGAACAAACCCAACAAAGTACTAGTTATTAAGTCTCGGTAAGCACTAAAGGGGTTGAAGAATTAAAAAGAAAAGTTAAGATAAAGGGTGAAAAGAAAGAAGCCCTCCTTACACCTAGGCAGAAACCGGGTCAATACATCTGCTGTCAGAATCACAAAGATGATTGCTAACATTGAAGACTGACATCATGGACCCAGTGATGCAATGCACAACCCTCCCTAGCCACTCAGAATCTCTCAAAAGATTTCTGTTTCATTTCTCACAAAGATTAAACACAATTCTATTGACTTACTCACTCTGAGTTAGTTGGTATTAAAAAGGTGACATCCTGCTCCAGCCTCCGATTACTAAAACCAAATGTGCACTATTGAGTCTAGAGCCAAAAGAGATCTTCCATAAATTTCATTAGGACACTTATCCAAAATATGCTTGCTAAAGCACACAATGTGAAAAACAAGAAATATATATATCAAGAGTCCTACGTATTATCCTTGTGATTTTGCTAGAACATCCGAGTGATACTTAAGTTTTCACAGTGAAGATGGAAATCCTGCTTGAGCCAACATCAAGCAAGCTCTTAGTATGTGACTTGTGAGATCCTACAAGGATTAAACTTGTGAAACTAGATATCAATTTGGTCCAGCTTTTGAATTGACGAATAAATTTTGAAAAGATTAAAACTGTTGGTGTGTCATAAAAACCGTTTGCATCTTGACACACCGAATGATTTTCCTAAATCTATTTTCAATCTTATGTCCATGGGAAGCCTCACAAGGGTATCTGGACATAGGAAAGCTGAACACGAATTGACGGCTTAATCGGGAAGATAGTAACTTACCGGTTCACTCTTACTGTGTTATCTTCTTTGAGACGCTTCGGTAATGAGAACGGATAGTGCAGTTGCGAAACCCTGTCAAGGAGATTCTTCGGAATTCTACCTGATCACAGGCAGTATTTATACTGAATAACGGGGAACCGTGGTTGTTACAACCGTATTCGATGAAGTGACAAAGCCACTTTCGTCCATATATGTTGTTTATCACTAACCTATTTATGCAGGTTTCCTAACGGTGGTAGCAGTTTCTCGATGACGAGTCAAAGCCAATACCACATGATCATACTCGACCGACATATATAAAGACATCATGAAAGCTCAAGTACATGTTTCAAGACTTCCGCTACTCGGATACCGTACGTCTTTCTTGAAGTGACGAAGTGTTAAAGTTAAAGAATTTCAAAGATGTTTCCGTCACTCTGATACCGAACGTCTTTCTCAAAGTGACAAAGTGTTATAGTTAAAGATTTTCAAGAAAGATGTCTTATTCAAGCTTTCAAGACCAAGTATGAGCATGTCGGTCCAAAAGTCACAAGTGCACAAGACGGCGACAAGATCACAAGATGATGATAAGAGATTATTCTTGGTTTATGATCTTAAAGAAGTTCAAGTTCACATTCAAGTCAAGCCTATCAAAACAAGCTCAAGCCTAAAGTCAAAGTTCACTATGCCATATTTAAAAGATGAAGTCAAGAAAACAAGTCTGCGAGCACAAGACTGAAGATAAAGCATAGTATGCTAGGTTTAAGTTTTTGTAAAATGGAGTGACCTCCCTTAGGCGGAGATTGTTAGGAATACGAAAGTATCGGTCACTTCCATTAATATCAATAGATAGCTCGTATAGTAATATTTGGAAACTAAGTAGGCTAGTTAGCCCAAGGCCTATGGAAAGCCCATGTATGCCAAGGCCATGACCGGCCATACTAAGTATTTAAACCCTTTCCATGCTATGGAAAGGGTGTTAATTGTTTCATTTTCACACATAGTAATACATGTTTTTCTCTTTCACTTTCTCTCACTAGAAGTAACCTCCCACTCTCTTTCTCCCTCTAGATTTCTTTATAGTTCTTTGTGTGTTTAAAGATTACTTAGATTCTATAGGAATCATTCGCACCGGTTGCACGGATAGAGGCTATAAGAATCTTCATAGCAAATACCGCCAGCACGAATATGATCATCTACTAGATGGATGTCAAAACTGCATTTCTTAATGGCAAGCTGAAAGAAGAAGTCTATGTTAGTTAACCCGAAGGATTTGTTGATCCAGATCATCCTACACACGTCTATCGTCTGAAGAAGACTCTTTATGGCTTAAAACAGGCTCCAAGGGCGTGTTATAACACATTATCAAGGTTTCTTCTAGAAAACAAGTTCTCCAAGGGTGTAGTTGATCCAACGTTATTTACCTGAAAAACAGGCAAACACATTCTTTTTGTTCAAATTTACGTAGATGATATTATATTTGCTTCGACTAATCCTAAAGCTTGTGACATATTTTCAAAAGAGATGAGTTTAAAATTTTAGATGTCAATGATGGGGAAAATGTCGTTTTTCTTAGGATTACAAGTTTCTCAAAGTCCCGAAGGCATCTTTATTAACTAGTCAAAATATGCTCTTGAAATTTTAATGAAATATGGAATGGATACTTCTGACCCTTTAGATACACTAATGGTTGATCGATCAAAACTGGATAAGGACCCCTTAGGGATTCCAGTTGACCAGACTCGGTATCGAGGTATGGTCGGCTCATTAATGCACCTCACTGCCAGTAGACAAGACCTTGTATTTGCCGTGTGCATGTGTGCTAGGTATCAGGCTAAGCCTACCAAAAAGCACCTTGAAGCAATTAAGCGGGTCTTTCAGTACCTTAGAGGAACCATTAATATGGGTCTTTGGTATCTGAAGGGCACCTCTATGGCACTAACAGCCTATGTAGATGCAGATCATGCAGGTTGTCACGATACCTGCAGAAGTACATCAGGAAGCGCTCAGGTTTTAGGAGACAAGTTAGTGAGATGGTCATCGAAGAAGCAAAAAAGCACTACTATCTCAACAACCGAGGCTGAATACATTGCCATGTCAGGATGGTGTGCTCAAATCCTTCAGATGAGATCACAACTAATGGATTACAGCTTTACATTCAATAATATACCTCTGTATTGTGATAACAAGAGTGCTATCACTCTCTGCTGCAATAATGTCCAGCACTCTCGGTCAAAGCACATCGACATACGTCACTATTTCATAAGAGAGCAAGCAGAGAATGGCGTGGTTGAACTTTACTTTGTGACGACGGATTATCATCTTGCGGACATATTCACAAAGGCATTACCAAGATAGCGGTTAGAATTTCTTCTTCCGCGACTTGGATGTCTCCGGAAACTTTCAAACGTCTTCAAGATGGAGAGGAAGAGTAAAGGAAGGTCTTCATGTATCCTATGTATATATCTAAAAACAAAAACAAAATATAAAAATATAAAACCTACAAAAACCATAAAAATTAGAAAATAGAAAATACCAAAAATATTTGTCAAGATATGTCTTTTGAAAATCGATAATATTTACGGACCTAAAAATGTCATTCAATAATGACACGAGTCTTTAAATAAAGTTTGAGCATAAGTTCAAACCTTTTAAAACATGTCTTTATGGCTTGCAGTTATTTCAGACTGCAACCCGCTTTTCAATCTGAGGAACGCATGTCGTCAATAAGACAGCTATTCCTGACAACGGGTAATTAATATTTCCCGGGCATAGATTACTTCATATCCATGCATCATAGGATTAATGTACGTTTCAGTGCGTTATTTCTTCTTCAAGAAGAGAAGTCTTCTTTTTTAACCAGATAATTTCCTTCTTAATTGATTCTTTAAAATTATTTGTGTTAACCACGGTGGAAAAAAGTGTTGTTGAAAATTAATCAGGTTGTGCTTTTAAAATAAATTTTTCACTCAAACAACGACTATAACTCTTTAAATAGAAAACGAGTTATTGTTTGAGGGGGAGAGTGATTTCAAATTTATTTCATCAAACGGGTTTCTAAAAACATCACACAATTAACAAAAAAGGTGTTTGTATTTGAACGGGGTTATAATTTGAGGGGGAGTTAATTATTTTTAACTCAAAGGGCCAAAATTGTTAATAGTTAGAAAATTTTAGGGACTTATGTGCAATTTTCTACTTGTTTCCTAGCTTTATTAAACTATAAGAACTAAACTTTCCAAAAACCTAACTTGTATAACCTCTATAATACTTTAAACTGAAAGTTAAAGGAGATAGAAAGCCCAAGGACTTAATCTGGCAAACTTGAAACTTAGGAGTATTTAAGGCAGCGGTTTGCCAAACTGGTCAAACTTAAAAAAACACACACACTCACACGCAAACCGCCACCATCACTATAGCATTTTCAATCTTTGATTTCTAGTTTGTTTCTTGCTAAGGTAACTCTTAAATCTTGTTCTACATCATTAGATCATACTTTGGCTTAACAAAATTGAAACAAAACACATTAAACGTTGTAAATCACTAGAAAACCACTTAAGGTTTTTCAAAAAATGAAAAGTTGTTTAAAAAAGATGATTGATGGTTGGGATAGGTGTGGTTTAGGATGGTAATCACTCATTCAATACCACTTTTGAATAAATTAAACACATTTTTGTGTTAAGATTGTCTTTACATGCGTTTTTGATCTAAAGTGTAATAGGGTGTTTGGTATTGTATTTTAAGTGCTGGGATTAGTCGATAGGGTTGAGATGATGATGTTTTGTTGTTTAGTTTCACTCTTCAATTACTTGTTTGCTTGATATGATGATTTTCGTATGATGTTTGACTTTCAAAAGTCAATAGCGGTTTGATTGTTGTTGAATCAGTTTGTATGCTTTTGTGTGTTGGTATGAAGTCATTGTAGTGTAACAAAACAAGTTTGCATGCCCATATGTCTCTTAAAAGATTTCGTGGATTTAATGTAGTGTAATGCTCAAATTTAATGATAAGTGATAGAATAGGGTGATAAAGATGATTGCTAGGAGGGCTATATGAGTCTAGGATGCCTCGGATTGTGTTTGATTAGCCAAAATGGATTGAATATTGACTTTAAGTTAGGCATTCATCATAGCGGTTTGTTGACAAACCACTATTCTAGACAGCGATTTGCTCAGGTTGTTCTTGTCAGCGGTTTGCTTGATTATCTAGGTAGCGGTTTGCTAGTCTAATAATATTTTAATCAAACAGGTGGACCGCAGTTTGCTCATCGCGGTTTAGTAAAATTATTATTTTTTTATTAAAATATTCAAATCGCTATTTCAAAATTTTCTAATCCGTAGCGGTTTGATTAAATATTAATAAAATATTCAGAGCGGTTTGGTCACAGTGGTTTAATAAAATATTAATTGTTAATAATTAATTATTTTTTATCACAACGGTTTGATATTTTACTCAGTGGTTTCCCAAACCACTTCATTGCGGTTTGACCAAACCGCTTCGTAGCGGTTTGTTCAAATGCTTCACGGCGGTTTACCTAAAACTATTCGTAGTGGTTTGGTAAATTGCTTTGCAGCGGTTTGGGGCAAAATTTCTTAGTTTTGGTCCATTAAGCCCAATAACCCCGTCAGGCCCTATCCAATGGCCCAATTGACTTATTAACTCCCATCTGGGCCCAGTTAATTTGTTATTGGTCTTGTCGAATACTTAGTGACTCTATGTGAATTCTGTTACAAACTTAATCGAACATGGCATGCTAATTCAAACTCAAGGCTAATGATTTCATCTAACATCACATATCTACTATATGGTCTATCTTTGTTGATACTCTTAAGCAGATAAGATGGCTGAAGGAACTGTCCCTGCTCCTACCAGAACCGATGATCAATTGGTTCCTGTCAAGGCATGCTTGCTGATTGGAAAGAGCAATCTTCTTATGGACCTTCAAAGGAAGCAGAAGAATCCCATCATTCTCATTTCATTGGATATCCTACAGAACCCCAACTTCTTCGGTGCTTTCACTGCTTCAGCTAATGTTCCCTCAATCTACATTCAGCAATTTTGGAACACTCTGATTATGGATACCAAGTCTGGTATATATAGTTTCCAACTGGATGAACTGTGGTTTACTCTGGATGTTGATCTTCTTTGCAGTGCTTTGGGAATTACTCCTAAAGATCCTGCACACCCTTTTGTGGCACCTTAGTTGGGGATTTGGTTATAGATTTTATGAACAATCTGGGATATCCTGAAGAACTCTAGTTTGTCTCAAAGATGCACGTGAATAGTCTCTATTAGCCATGGAGATCCATTCTATCGATGATCAACCAATGCTTGACGGGCAAGACTTTAGGTTATGACAAACCCAGACACCCAATTATTCAAATGTTGTAGGGTGTTGTCACGAGAACAAATGTTGACTATGCTGAACTCATTTAAGAAGAGTTCGTTCAGGCAATTAAGACTTTCTTTTCTGATGCGGCTAGTCTAAAGGTTCCCTCCAAGAAGCCCAAGCCTCATGTTATTCCATACTGCCGATTAACAAAGTTGATCATATGTTACTTGGGAGGAAGAAACAACAATCACAAAAGGCCACAGTCTCCTCTTCACATTACAGCAGATGACTATTCACTTAGCAACCTCATGTTCGTCCCCAAAGGAGGATTGGATGAGGTATTTAGAATGCCTATTCCTAAAGATCTATTAACTGATGCTATTCATAATGCAGAATACTACTAGAATTACTTGGAAATTGCTGCACGCAAACTACGTCAACCAACTGCTATAACAGATGAAGAAAGTGTGAAGAAGAAGACAGTTCCACCAGCTGATAAGTCAAAGAAACCTGCACCATCTAAATAAACGAAGCCTGTGAAAGAGAAATCCACCAAGCCTACTCCCTCAAAGAAATCCAGCAAGGGTAAAGTGATGAAAGTTTGAAAGGGAAAGAGGTCTGACCGTTTTGTTGACGAAGCAGATAAAGAACCTCTACCTGCTCCTGAACCTCCAGTGGATGATAATGAATGTAATCTTCAGAGAGGCATTTAGATGAGCTTAGAATCCTTTCAACCACCCGTTGGCGGAGTAGCTATTTGTGAACCTGCCTTAGGTGTCACCCGAAGCCTCCCAGTAGTTGAAGGAAAGGGGAAAGGCATTGCTACTGATGAGCAAGCGACACTATCACTTCTAGATCTGTAGAAGCCAAAGAAGAAAAGTATCGCGGATCAATACATAATTCAAAGGCGGATTCCAGTGACTCAAGATGCAACTACTAGACCCTCTACACAACCTCAAGATGATACATTCACGAATGTGGTCCGTGATACTCCGTTTCTTGCAGATGCTGAAACTGGAGCTGATACGGAAAATTCTAACAGTGAGGGTGATACTGAAATTCTTAATGTTGATGAAGAACGAGGTGAGAACATTTCTAACACAGTGGCTCTAGAGGAAAGAATAGTTGAACTTAATGAAGGCCAGGCTGGATCAGACCCTGGTAATACATTTGAGTCTCTACCTTCATGATAGGTGTAAAATACACATATCCGTTAACACCAAAAATGACCCTAAATGACCAAAAATACAGTGAAAATGGCAAAGATATGTGTGTTTTTTATGTTTTGTGTATGCAGGTATGGATAAAGCAAAAATCACGAGAAAACTATCAAAAACGGGCAAACACGGACACGAGGAACGGAAGAGCACAAAAGAAGCCGGGAAATCAAGCCAAAGTCAAAAAGTCAAGCTCTCAGTCAACTATGGGTCAACAAAAGTCAAACACTAAAGAGAAAAAAAATCCAAAAGTTTCAAATTCAGTCCTTTAAGTTTCAAAAGATTACACAAATGGTCCTTGAAGCCTAATAGGCCCTTACCTTTCTTATTCCATAGATCACAGTCCCAAAATAAAAAATAAACCAAAAGTCACCAAAGCCCAAATTACCCATACCGGCCGGAATACCCTAAACACATAACCCTTTTTATAAAACTCCAGGGGTCATTTGTGCCAATTCTGAAAGATGATATACATTGAATATGTATTACATATGCATGTTCAAAAGAGAGGGACTTACTTTGCCAATAGCCAAAGTTCAAATTCTTTTTAACTGTTTTTAGTTAGAAAAAGGCGCCCATGAAAGTTAAATAAACACTATTTCATTCATCCCTTCCAAAAATTACCACGCAGGTTAATATCATTGGGGCTTTTCTCAATTGAAGGGTTATTTAGACAATTCAAGGGAAGATGAACAAGATGGCCAGGTTAATTAAGTAATCTATATGACAAACTCCCCAAAAAAAATTTTTTGGGGCTCACTAGCCATAAGAAAGAATGCCACGTGGAAGCAAGGAAAGCAACAAGAGATTGCTTGGTTTTACATTGGTATCACTCACACAACAAGCACAAACGTCTCATCAATGGATTGCCAGCTTGGCAATCCGTGTGAGATAAGTTTGTGATCCAACGGACAAGATCAAAGCTCTAATGATTGGAAAATTGAATGGTGTTGATGGAAAGAAGCGTGGGTAGCAAGGTGAAAAGAGACTAGAGGTTCAGAGGAAAGGGCTATAAATGCACACACTTTTCACACCACACGGGGATATAGCATGGGGATCTAGTTTTTTAGCTCTTTAATTTTTAGCTTAATTTTTAAATGTAGTTTATGTAATTTCTTTTAAGCTTTTGTATTCAAGTATTGTAAGCAAGTTTTTAAATCAATGAAATTAAGTTTTATTTTAAGGAAATCTGTCATAAGCTTTTGTTTACTCATCTTCCTTTTCAACTGATAAGCTTCTGTCTCATAAGCTCTAATAAGCTCATTATAGCTCATCCAAGTCTATAAGCTTGGATTTGAGCTTAAAAGGTACTTAATCTACTTAAATACTTAAAATCATTTAATTACCTAAGCTTTTGGATTGATTGGACTTATGGAAGGGGATCCAATAATGGAAGGGATCCCAAGGACTTTACTGGCTTATCCTTGGATAAGCCAGAGCTGTTGATAAGCTCATTAGAGCATAAGCTTCTGTTTAGCTGAAGCTATTGGTTAGTTTTCATTTAAATTCCTTGTTTTAATTTACTAGTTTAAATTAGCCTAGTTATTTACTAGTTGCTTAATTGCTTAATTTGTTTGCTTATCTAAATGCTTATCTGTGCTTAATTAGTATTCTAATTGCTTATTAGTCTTGTTCAATCATCTGTTTTTAGTTAATATAGACTAGATCATAGTTTTCTTAATATTTGTCATAAAATCTCAAAAACCAAAAAAATATAGTTTGCATAAGTGTAGAACGTAGATTTTAGCTTATTAGGTTATGGATTAATGTTATTTAAGTTTGTTTTAAGCTGTTTATAATCTGGTTTTAAGGTTTCACACACTAGTTTTTAAATCACAAGCTCTTTTCAAAACTGTCATTATATATAGGAGTGTTTGGATCAGCTTTGTTTGACCTCTTAAAGTCAAAGCTTTTTGGTAATTTTTTTATTTGGTTAGCTTGATTATCTTATTTGATTAAGATATGAGTTGGTTTGTACTGTCAGTTTAAGCTCATAATCATTTTAAGGCTTATTTTTCTTGTTCTAGCACCAGGGGATTTTTCCCTTAAATTTTGCTTGTGAAAATTTGAACCAAGCCATCGAAGGCTTGATTTGTGTTTGCATTGTGTCAAGACACACTCACTTAGAGTGTTTAATGCAGGATTACCCCTAGAGGTAACCTGCAATTGCGTTTTGCCTTTTAGCCTAATAAACCAGCAGTAGTAACTTCAGTTACTACTACCTTCCTTTTTACTTAAGATTTAGCTAGATTGAATTAGTTTTAGGTTTTAAGATTGAGTAGGATCTTAGTATAGATATAGGTCTAGTAAATTTAAGATTTAAATTTCAATTTGTAGCTTATTTCATAAGGTACATTTAGCTTTTAATTTCATCAAAAACTTGAAAAAGACCAAAACCAGTAGTAAACTAATTAGTTTTTAAAATTTTGATTTCTAGCTTTAGGTGTTTGTTTTTATGATCTATATTAGTAGTTAATAAGTTGTTTGATAAGTTTGCAAGAGCTCAGCTTATGTTAAAGCTTATTGCTCTTTTTTGCCTTTCTTAATTTTAAGTTTTTTGAGTCAATGTTTGAGTTTGCTACTTTGATCATTAATTTCAGTTGGCATTAAGTGTTTCTAGTATAGAAAGCTTGTTAGGATTAGCTTATATACATCATAAGCTGCCTGGAACTTCTTTTGTTTTCAAATTTGAGCTTAAAATGAATTTTGTGCAAGCAAATAAGTAAAAATTAGATTTTAAGCCCTTTTATGCTTGTTTCTGTGAACAGCTTCTTTATAAGCTCTTAGAGAGCTTAATTTTAAGATTTAGCTTATACTCCTTTTATTAAAAGTGCTCAGAAATGTTTGCTTAATAAGTTTTAGCTTTTAGATTTCAAAAATAAAAAAATTTCCAAAAAGCTGTGCATGGGACTCGAACCCAGCACCTCACGCTCACACACCCAACACCTTAACCATTGTGCTTCAATAGCTCATCCAACCTCATTCCTTTTCATTTAACTCTTATAGTCATTTTCAAATTCCTTTTTAATAATAAGTCGAAGCTTTTAGAGCTTATTCTAGGGCTTATCTTTGTAGCTTTTTTCTTGTTCTTAATTTTCCTTGATTCCTGCTAGTACCTGGTACTTTCCCTGAATTTTTCACAATTTTCCATTAAGTATTTTATTTTCTACAATTTTTCTTAGGTTTTAAATTTCGAAAATACATAAAAAAATAGAAATAATTTTCAGAAAAATACAAAAAAATAGTTGTTAGTTTTATAAAAAGTACTTTTAGGTTTACATTCAGAAAAGTCATTTTCAACACTTTTAGATTTTAATTTTTATTTTTGAGCTTTTAATTTTAATTTTAAAAAATAGGATTTTAATTTTAAAAATAGTTAAAAATAGTTTTCTGAGTTTTTATGTTATTTTAGACTTTTCTAAGTTTAAAAATAATTTTTCTTAATTTTTAAGACTTAATTTGCTATTTTCTAGGATTTAATTAGATTAAATTAGTTTTTAATTCATATTAAATTAAAAAAAAATCAAAAAAAAATTTCTTTTTCCTAAAATTTTATCTTGTCTTAATTTATGTTTAGAAATTTAGTTTGCATTTTTAGAAGTTAATCTTGCCTTAGTTTCTTATTTGTCGCATTTTATTTGTTCTCGTTAATTGCTTAGAGTTTAATTGTTTTTAATTGCTAGTTTTTAATTGTTTCTTTTAATTTGTAGTAGTAGAAAATCAAACCAAACTTTATACCCCATTCAAGTCATTGTCCAAGTATCAAACGTAGTCTTAATTTCACAAGTCGTTGGGGAAACGACCCGGGAAATCAAACTTCCCGGTAATCATACGTATATTATTATATATTTTATTGTGTATAAAAACTCACAATCAGTGTTCTTGGAGGGGACACCTCCGATGGGTACATAGTGCATCAGTTTCATGAACTTAGAGTAATTGTAATCATTGTTTTATACACACATGAATATTTACTGTGCCTTGAATAAAGTGGCAATACATACTTGAAACATTTTGGTGATATATATATAAATATCATACATGCTTTGAACAATTGCGGTTCAACGTTCATACGTACATTCTGTGACTATTTGGGGATTGAAATGGTCATGCATATTTTACAACTCTTTAATTTCTAAAAATCATACATACATTTTGGAAGAACATTTGAGGATTGAAACGGTCATACATACTTTACAGAACTTCGGTTTAACATTTATATTTATACAAATCTATGAACTCACCAACTTTATGTTGACACTTTTTAAGCATGTTTTTCTCAGGTGAATTAGATGCTTGGCCTACTTGATGTGCACTGGAGTTTAAAATTGACAAGATTTCATTTATGGATTTCTACTTACATACAAATGATCAAACCTCGTTGGGTTGTTTTCAAGCTTTTCATTGTGATGCAATTATGGGACAAATGTTATATCAATTTTAAGGAAATCAACGAGATTACTTTTCAAACGACACATTTAGATGTCGTTCTCTTGTATCTTGTGCTGTTGTATTATGAAGTAACACCCCCGGACACATTTCTGCTGCGACATATTTTGGGGGTGTTACATATATAGAGTATGTCTTCACCTCTTCCCCTCTTTCGGTCTGTTTATATGCTTATATGTTACTCTTATTTTATATGAACTTGATATAATTATATGCAAAAGTATTTTTGAAATTATAAATGGACTAATACTTATAGTGAAACGTGTTTTAATTAAATCAAGATTCTTGTAAACTTATCGAGGTGTGGAAAATATACTCGAAGAATCCGGCGATAAGTTAATCTTGAATTTTGATTTAATTCTGTTTGTTTAAATACACATATATTATTAATTCTTTGTGATGTGCTATGTGTTATTTGTAAAAATCATTTTTTGGCAAATTAATACGGACATTAAACTATGAAACATGTTTTTTTGTAACTTCAAAAGTTTTGTGCTTTTATCATATGATGAATTGCTACTGTACTATGACTTGCAAGGCGTATCACATATGTGCGGGTTCATGCAAGTCCATGGCTTTAGTGTTCTTCTAGGGTTTAATTAACATTTAATATATCTTTTTCCACGCCACTGCATGTTTCGACATATGTGATAATTATTGGAAGAACTTGTGTCTGCGAACACATGCACGAGTACTATTAATCAATTATATCTTGATTAATAGACTAGTATGTGTAAATCAAAGTGTGTTTAGTGTGTGTGTTTCTAGAGAGAGAAATTACCAAACTTGCCTTTTGATTAGATGAAATTGTTACAACTAGCCATGGCATAAATACACTCCCTATTTATAGCCATCTTGGTTACTAAACTTTTCTAACTTAACATAAATAGTCCCTTCACTTTTACAATAGTGCTAAGTATATTATTTCTTTATTTCTAACATTCTCCCCTTAAATGATCTACTTTGGAACTCTCTTTATTTATGTTTTTTATGATGACTTCTTCCTTATGCTTGAACACTTTATTCTAAAGTAGTTCGTCATTTTCTTTTCTTTTAAAGCTTGAAAAAGCTGAGAATTATTCCATGAAAGCTGAGGATGACCTTGTAGTGCTTTCTTTGTCTTTGAAGGTGTCAACTCTACTTTCAAAATCAAAATCAGTATTCTCAAAAGCTATCTTGATCTTTTTTTAGCAACTTGAATCTTTAAAAGCTTGCATGAAATCTTTAGCTCTTGATTTTGATCTTGAAGGTAGATTTCAATCACGTAATCTTGCTGATGAACAATTTTTGAATAAGATGATATTGATTGAGTAATTCTTCATAGAAGACTGAAATACATGACTTTATCCTTGAATCTTCATACTCTTTGAGCTCCCCCTCAATCACATATTCATCTCTTGAATATTGAAGTAGTGATCTTGATTGTGAAGACTTTTTCTTGAATGAATTGTTGTTGAAGACGATGATGATATTATTGAAGTAATCTCATGCAAATGTTAACCCGGCTATCTTGATTGATCCTTAAGCTTCATGAAACACTACAGCTTGTTCTAAACATTTGATGATGTAACCTCGAAACATATCAATAAGAAAAGAAAATAACAAAATATCTCTCATTCTATTTTTGCTTTCTCTCTTTTCTTTCAATCCTCTCCAACAATATATACATTTTCTCATTATGTTTTTGCTTTCTCTCATTTTTTTTTAATCCTCAGCAATCATGAAGATAAAACATATCTTCTCGATCAAACTACTTATACAATGATTTCCTTAAACTTCAATTTCGTTTTGCCCATTGTCTTGATTTCTCCCATATTTTCTTGCTTATATCTTTTCCCCTTATATATACTTGGATGTATCTCTTAAGTTCCAAGCTTATATCTTCTCTTCCTTCTTATATACGAAAAATACAAAGCTTATAGCTTCTCCCTAAGTATACTTATATATTTCCCCCTTGGTAAAAACTAAGCTTATATCTTCTCCCACTCATGATGATTATGATCCATCATGACCATATAAGCTCCAAAATAAGTTACGGGTGAAGAATATCCTTTGAAGTCTATGAAATTAAAATTGACATCATAACTTTTCTCTCTTAAAAATCAAGCAATCTCCCTTTATCATCAAGTATACTCCCCCAAAGTAACCCATAAGCTCCCTCAAACTGACAAACTTGATTATGATCCCGTGAAGGTTGAAAGAAACTTTTGATGTTATAAGATTCATTAAAGATGTCATGCTTGTGAAAAATAGAGATGTTGTTGTTATATGTGGTAGAAGATGAATGAAGAATTATCAAAGTAAGAACCATCTTCTACTTTAGCCATGAAGTTCATACATCACAAGATCATGCTTTAAAAATTCCCGATGAAAGTTATTTGAAACATATGATCAAATCAATATCTTGATGAGGATGCGGAAATATGACCATAAAATCCAAATAAGCATTGATCTCGTGAACTTAATGTTGTTTTACACTGGGAAACACATAACTACTAGATCACATAGGTTACTAGTTAACACTTATTTGAATCATTAAGCAGCCATTTTCAAATGAGTGACCACGTTCAGCGTTGTCATGACATTAGCACTGGTAGGATTTCCGCGCAATCGTTGTGAATACTATATGATAGTATCACTCCAGAATGTTTCGGCATTGTCACATAGACATACAATGTCACAAAGACATATATCATTGTACCTTTTGTACCATTGATGTTTAATACAAAAGTACTTTTGTGTCCTAAAGATATTTCATTGAATATCAATTTGGATCTAGACTCTTGTGCACTTTTAGTAGGACTGTTGCAGAGTGTCCTTTATTCAATAACAACATTCTCGGAATGAGAATTCAATAGATTATGCGTTAAATCTTCGTGAGAATGAAAAAAAAATACTTTTTGAGAAATACTTGAGTGGATAAGAAGGGTTGTGCATTTGCATCACTGGGTCCATGATGTCTACTTCAATACCAGAAATCAACGAATGAAATCCTATAGCATATGAGTTGACCCAATTTTTATCCTAGTTTATGAGAAACACCCTTCGACTATTCTTATAAGCCTCTCACTTTTCAACTCCGACCTTTGTCTTTGCTTTTCATTCAATTCTTCTTCATCATATCCTTGTTACTTTTGACATCTTTAGCATTTGTCGTTCAATCTTTTTCATTTAAAGCTTTATCTCTTAAGTCCTTTTGGAATTCCAAACATGTCGATTTGCACCTTGATTGGTTTGAAACTAACCTTTAAAATATATAAATAAATATATAATAAGGATAATTATCAAAAATCACAATTATAGTAATCCGGGAGTATGATTCCCGGGTCGTTTCCCCAACGAGGAATGCAATTGAAAGTCGAGAGTCGTCTTGCAAATCGATGCTTGAATGGAACAAGATTATGATTGGTTATCTAAAACTACGAGAAAATTAAGGCAAAAACTTAAAAACACTTAAGGCAAGATAAATTTTAACTAAAAACGCAAAACGGGAATCCTGAACGGGGCCTAAAAACCCTAAATTATCAAAATTAAGTCCTAAAATGATCTTTTTGGTTTTTATAAGTTTTAATTGACTAAAAAGCTAGGACAAAGAAAACTAGACTAAAAACGAAGAAGATTTGAGCTTGAAAACTCTAAAAACATGAACGGGATTCAATCTCGTTCTTTAAAAATCAAAATTTTGCAATTTAAACCTTACGAAAGCAAATCTAATTTTCCTAGGTTCTAAATGTTAAAAGAAAATTTTCTAAAAAAAATTATATTTTTCTGATTATTTTTCTGTTTTTTATGAATTAAAAACGATTTTAATGAGAATTAAATATAAAAAATACTAAACAATTTATAAAAAAACTGGAAAAATCATGAAAAGTAGCTTGAACAGTGAGGAGTCTAATAAAAATAAGATGGGAAAAACAGCTTATCGAATAAGCTGTGAAATAAGCTAAAAATGGCTTATAAGCTAAAAGGCCTAAAATGTATATAAAAGATTGATTTTGCAAAACTAAACTGAAAAAGTCCCAAGGGCGAGTTGGTAGTGCGTGTGGTGTGTATAAAACGTTTGGTCGAATAGGGGTGAGGTCTCGGGTTCGAGTCCTGCTCACCCTTGACTTCCCCCAATTCCCAAATGTTTTTTACATGCCATTTTTTTACAACTTTTTAGAGGGCTTAAAAATAAGCAACTTTTACAAAACAACTTTTTTTATAAACAAAAAATAAGCACGAAATAAGCTGTTAAAAGTGACAGAATAAGCTAAACACTACTAAGCCATAATATGCTAACTGTTTGGCAAATTAAGCACTAATAAGCTAATGAAAACTTAAAATAAGCTAAGACAGATAAAAGGGCATATCTAAAAAGCACTTAGGAACAAAAATAAGCAACTACAATAAGCTAGAATGGCATTTTAATCAAAAAGCTATAAAACTTAGAAATTTTAAGCTAATAAGCAAATAAGCTCAAATAAGCTCTAAACTAAAGAGAATAAGCTAAAATGGGCTTAATCTAACCTAATAAGCTAAATGGAACACAATATAAGCAAATGCAATAAGCTGATAAGCCTAAATAAGCAAATAGCTTTTTGGCCAAAACTATTAAGCAAAAAGGCCAAGAGGGACTTTTCTAGCTTAAAAATAAGCTAGCAAAAGGATCCTTATGGCTTAGTGGCTTATACCACTAAGAAGAATGGCCAAAAAGCTACAATAAGCAACAAAGAAAAAGCATTTTGAAATTCAAATAAGCACTTAAAAAGCTTCATGAAAAGGCTATCTCATACTGACTCAACACTTGAACAAATTTTTGCTAACTTTTGCAATCTTAACAAATCATCACTTTTGAGCTTAAAAATAAGCAAACAAACAGATCCTTATGAACATATATCCTACAAACAGATTAAATTTAGACCTCAAAGAACAATAATCAACACTAAAAAAGGAGTTTGAAATTCAGGATAAGCAACAATAAGCAAATGAAAAAGCATTTTCTCAAACTTTTTGAACACTTAGCAATCTATGACAGTTTTGGCAAAAACTCAAAACAACAATGCAGGCTTTAGAGCTATGTTTCTAACCTCTTTTAACACATGAATAAACACAAAAATTTCACAAAAGCAACAATAAGCAAAGCACAATCAAATAAGCAACTAGAATAAGCTATAACTTAACAGTTTCAAACCAATAACTTTTAAAACCTTAAATTTGAGATTTAACACTTAAGAACTTTTAACAACTGAACTTTATAATGATTTAAAGTTAAACTAAGGTGACCCAAAAGACATAACTCATTTTGACCCGTTTTGACCTTCAAAATCAGTTAAACCAAACACCCCTTTAAAAACTTAAAATGCTTTTTTACTTGCAAACTTAAAATTTTTATGAACAACCCCTTAAGACCAGATATCTAACAAGCATAATAAGCAATATTAAGCATATTTAAACAACTAATAAGCAATCAAATAAGCTAAAACAGATTGTGCTAGTTTATAAGCTATTTTAAGACAGTTTATAAGAAAACTCAAACAAATAATTTCTAAACTATAAAACAAGCATAATAAGCATTAAACATCATAAGCAAACACAAATAAGCAAATATAAGCAGACAATAAGCACAAATAAGCACTAAAACAGTAAATAAGCTTAAAAAGTGAAAATGAAAACTTACAAACACCTTTGCTCAAAACAGGGTAAATAATCAAATCTACAAGCTCTAGCTTGTCAAAAGACAAACTAGTGAGGTCTATAAGCTCTTCCCAAGCTAGCTTATCATCCAAAGAAGCTTAGGTGTTTTAAGGGGTGGATCTTTTTAGTATTTTTTTTTAGATTTTAAACAGTTAATACAAGTGATATAAACAGTAAACAAAGGCAAAGATTAAGAAGCTAAAAGCTTAGTGAAGCTTTTAGGTAAGATCAATAAGCTGCATCATAGCTTAAAAAGCTTAACAGGTTATATTAAATGATCAAACACAAAATCTTAAAAACAATACCTCAAACTTTTCATTAAAAACTTAAACTTTTACAAGGAATTTAAAATACAGAATAACTTTAAAAACTTAAATGAAAATACATTAAAAAGAGACTAAAAACTTAGAACAACTAAAAAAATTCTCTTTACTACAAGGGTTAAGCCCTCTATTTATAGGCCAGATAGAAGGACCTAGATCCTTGGCTTGGTTTTCTTGTGTGATAGGAAAAGCAACATCAATCTTGCCGCTTCAAATCTCACTTGTGCTTCTTTTCATCAATTACAGCCCTTGGATGTGTCCACGCAATCATTCCCCAATGATTACCTTGGATCGCCAAAGTGTCAGAGCCAAAAACGTCACTCATTGCATCATTATTTGCTTCTAGAAGGGGTTTTAAGTGGGTTTAACCTCGGGGTAAGAGTAATTTTGGAGGTGGGAGGTGAACAGTAACAATGGGGGTGTGAGCGGGAAAAGGGGTTGCCTGTTTGTTTGATTGGTGCAGGACACAAGTTTGGGTAAATGGCAAAAATGGTCCCTTAAGTTGTATAAGTGTGTTGCAAGTTTAGTCCTTGATGATACAACTTTGGTCCTTGGAGTTTGGGTTGGGATTGCACCGTTAGTCCTTTTAGGGACTAACGGGGGTGTTATAAAGGGTAACGGGAGTGTTATAAAAGGTAGTGTTGGGCTAGTTGTTTGGGCCGGGTATGGCTTAAAAGGACTTGGGCTTTTTATTTAGTTTTAGGGTGTATAAGGTATAAGTGGGCTGTCCCGGGTCCACTAAGGGGTACGGGTGGGCCCACTTTTGGCAATTTAGGTTTTCGGGTTTAGTTTTCGATGTTCTTTCCAATTCCTCATCCCGAGGTTGACTTTGACTTGATTTGACTTTAACTTTTTATTGACTTTTGGCTTTGACTTGACTTTTCTTTCATGCTCTTTCCGTTCTCGTGCTCGGTTTTGTCGTTTTGGCTTCGTTTTTGTCCTTTTCTTAGATATCCGTTACCTGCATAATACAAATGCAAAACATACAAATATAATGTATTTTTTGTACGTTTTTAGTCATTTAAGTCCAGTTTTAGTGGTCAAATGTATGTGTAATTAAACATATACCAAAATCCCCCATATTAAGATATTGCCGTGTTCTCACGCAATACTGCAAGTAAGCACTTAGAAAACTAAGAATCTCAATCCCCCTCGACTAATTACCTCGAAAAGTAGCTAAGTGTTCATCTCGAGGGGAATTAAAGAATCAAGAGTTTAGAAAAGCCCCTTTTTTACCATTTTTAAAGATATACACTTATTCCTAATATTTTTGTATTTTTCCTTTTTTCTACTGTTAGGGATCATAGAACAAGATGCATTTCGATCCGAGAATGCCCCAAAAAGGATAAATTCTTCGTCCCCGACTTTTCACTCGCTCCAAACCAAGCTTAAAACGAAATCACAGTTAAATATCAGTTAAGAAGCTAACACTACTCATATTTGCAACATGTGAACTTTTCGCTCCCGATAATTACTATATCTTAAGTGTATGTGCTATTTTGAATTTCAACCATGGATCAACATTTTGCAAAACTTTATGCTTCACGTTCTACCCGAGAATAATGAGTTTGAAGGCGAGATCATTCCATGTAGTGACTTTCATCTCGGGACATCCCAACCTTGCGGCCAAGTGACCAGGCTTTTGACACCTCACAGAGACTAGTATCGGGACTCATGGACCTTTGGTTTCAAAAACTCTCAGGTTTCCCGTATATACATAGCTTATTTTAAAAACTTAAAATAGAATAGTCAAAGTTCAAAAGCATATTTAAATTTAACAAAAAGAGATCTATTTATTAATTCACACTTAATATTTAAACATGCAAGTGTAGCCATATCATTATTAAACCTCGGTCCTTTAAACAACTGCCACATCGGTATGCGAGCCGGCCATGGTCCAGGAGTCTTATTTCGACCTCAATGATTTCCTTGACCTTTTAGAAGGCTGCAACATCGGTTGTGAGACGGCAAGATACAGCAAACTTTTATCAATCTCGGATGTTTTTATTCTTACTATGGGCTTTCTTTAGAAGGCTGTAACATCGGTTGTGAGCCGGCAAGATACAGCAAACTTTTATCAGCCCACAGTTTATATTTATTATTACTTCATCAACAAAAATCAATGTGCACAACTCACATATTATCCACCAAAAGGACAAGCCCAAACATAAATCCCAATATTTTCGATACAAACAAACCAACCCAACATTCTATAACCCTACAACAATACTACTCACTAGATATATAAAGCAACACATCTATAACACAACCTAACCCTACCCATACTATCCAGGAAACTTTATCAAAATCAAACAACACATCACAAAAAAAACATGTTAGGTAAATGTGAGATTCCAAAGCAATTCAAATTCAATTTCACAAATTCATATGCTTGTGTATGGTAAGACCCCTATCTCTTATCTAAAACAAAAAGAAAACGCCACCTCAACACACAGATAACCACCACTTTCTCCAAACCAACAACAACAACAACTACGACACTGTGTAACACCCCACACCCAAACGGGTCAAATGTCACACTTATGGCATCAAAACAAACGCAAGCGGAAGACTTTATTCATAAAAAATGGTTCAACAAAGCTCCTCAACAAAACAACATAATTAATAGGTCTAGAACATAATGACCTTCAAATGATAAAAAAATCCAATACAGAGTTTAAGCGAAAGACAAAATCCAAAATCTAAAGTTTTAGCAATCTAAATGAAATGGGGAAAACTATCATCCATTCGATCCACTAAGAGCTCCTAAGCACTCTTCACTCATAACCCAGCTTCCCTCTTATTACCTGCCGCGAATAAAAGAAATGCGGTGGAGCTAAAAAGCTCAGTGAACTGATATATAAACAAATGGATAGATCAAATATGTAAAGTAAACAAAATGAACACCATAAGCTGGTAGCATAGATTTCTATATTCATAAAGCTGGAAACGAAACAGAGATAGTCAAACTAAACATCCAGAAATGGAATGCCCACCACGAGCCAATAACATGTCTAAAGCATAGGACACATGCTTAGACTCCTACAACAAAAGATATCATATCGTAATCAAATTGTAACATGAAGAACTGCATACCAAGATGTAACCCTACAATTGCAATGGGGGGTTGCACCACACTAAGTCATGCACCAGATCATATCCAAAAACCTACACATATATGGCCAAGTGCATACCCTAGGATGCATCCACACGCCCCTCCTACAAATGAAATCAAATCATATATGGCCAAGTGCATAAAGAGCACACACAAAAATGAGGACACCGTAGACTGATCACACCGCCACAGATAGTGTCACGCCATTGGTGCCACAATGACGTGGCCATGGTACCTCCATGGCTAGTTAAAAGCTAGGGCATTAGAATACCCCACTCCACCCCGGGGGGGGGGGGGGGTAGGGGGGGGGGGGGAAAAAAAGGGCTCATATATCATATCGAAGCAAACATAATGTGTCCAAAGAAGGTCATGATCAAACATACGAATAAACTCATATCATGTCAGTGTCAAATGAAGCATATATCAACCGAATTCAAAGGGTTCAACAAAGTTATCAAATAGGATAGCAAACGAGTATCGAATCATAGGATGGGGAACATAAATAGGGATTTCAACAAGGCAAATAGATACGGAGCAAAAGTCATGAGAATCCTTAAAAGAAAGGATAGAAAACTGACTTTAAAGCAATTCAACGCCGTACACCAAAACACAACTTTACTCCTGTCCATTAACATACAAGAATTTCATAATTGATACGTATTAATTGACAAATTAACTCATTGATACTTCCTCATAGGTGTCTCATTAGTTAATTAACTCCCCTTACTACTGTATTGTTTCTCTATCCCACAATTAGGATTTCTTAACTTCTTTATTTATATAGTTGGAAAGCATTATAGTCGTATGATTTAAAATAATTACTTGATGTTGTTATAAAATAAAATACAACTCAAGTTTTAAAAAAAAAATGACTTACTAGTGAATCAATAGTAGTCTCAAGATAAATGACTATTAAAATAAAAATAGAATATCGAGATGTAGGCACTTTCAATAAGAATAGACTACTTAACGCATGTACCTAAACAAAACAAAGGACTCATTTTTTTGTTGTAAGGTTTTATGATATTTAGTAGTTACACTATAAAATCTTATAAAGCAAGTAAAAGTAACCTGATATTTTCCTAAATAACAGTAATATACTTGTTTACAATTTAAATAGCCTTCAAGGTATGATTTTTTTTGAACCAACTTTGTAGTATTGCATTATAATGCTTTCCATGTAAGCCCTTCGTCATCATAATAATCATACTCAAATATATTAAAGACTCCATGCAAACCCTTCGTCTTCATATGGTATAATACAGAGCATTTACCGAACCCGATTTCAAATTCTTCGTTACATGTTTTTAGATCCCGGTTTTGAATTCTTCATTATGAAAACATGAGTGTAGATGACATAATGACATTGCTACATAGAAATTTTATAACCAGTTTATTCATGTTAAAATCTTGACGCTTACATATATGTACAAAAATGTATTAACAATACTTGTGATCAGTGCATGATTATGAATAAATTGATAGTTCTAGACATATACCTGATCAAGGCTGAACAAAGGTTTATCGAAAAGAAAGGAAGACCGAACTTGATATCAAAAACAAACGCGAGCACAAGATTCAAGCAGACACAACCGAATCCTAAAACCCAATCGAAACCGAACGCGTAATCGAACAGCTAAACGTACAAATCACGAACTAAAACCTTAACCTACTCACAAACCGAAACTTAATCCCGCGACCCTCAATACGAACTCGAACCAAAGAAACCAAAGGAGGACTTCTGGATACGAACACAACCCAAAGTACGATTATGACCCCAAACTAAATGGGTTATGCTAGCTGCCAATCCTTGTATTTTTGCTCACCAGAATTTAGTTTTGCGAACTTGTATTAGTTTTTAGATGATTTGAAAAATGTAAAAGAACTGTATAAGCAAGAGGCGGTTATATGAATATAGGTTAAACAAACTCTTCGATTATTATGAGGTTTTGGAGGAGAGTTAAGGACCTGAGTATAAGGATGACCAAGTAAAAGCACGTGGGTTTTGGGTTTGAATATTGTGGGCTTATTTTGATTTTGTTTCTTAATTCATCATACTAATAAATTTTATACATACATTAATCATTTTTTTATATATAGCTTTTATCACTAATAAGATAACTTAGGGCGTTATAATTCTTCCCCTCTAAAAGAAATTTCGTCCGCGAAATTAAAGTTGAATCTAAAATGAATACGTACCAAATCGCGAAAACAAATGTGGATAATCAGTCCGCAACATTTCTTTATTTCTCAAGTAGCCGCACTCTCGGAATGATTCTTTCAAAGAACTTTAACAAAACAGAATGTTTTATTTCTGATGTAGTGTAAATAAACGAGATAACACAAATAATCTGTTGATTCCAATGAATACCAGAATCAATAACCGAGATAACAAATTGAATCTGTTGATTTTAATGAATACCAGAAACAATCTTCCAACTATCGTTGATTCAAAAGAATACCGATAGTCAGGCAAACTCCAACAACTGTTGATTCAAACGAATACCGATTATTGAGAGAATCTTAGCAAAACAGCCAAGAATAGGTTAAAGCAAAATCTTTTATTATCAAAACTCAAAGATATCAATACAAAGAAAAGACTTAATAATTATAGAAAAACTAAAATCAATCTAAATAAAGATTGATTTGACTTTTCTTTTCCTTAAGAACTTTAACAAAATGAAAGGTTTTATTTCTCAAGACTCACTATTAACGATCTAAAATAGCCTTAGTCTCCTCAACAAAAGATAAATCTTCTCGAAATCATATCTAACAGATACGAAACAACATGCAACGGATGGTAGTTGTAATCTCTCAAAAGAGATATATGGAACACATTATGAACATGAGACAATTATGGCGATAACGCCAAATGATACGAAACTTCACCAACTCTATCTAATATTTCAAACGGACAAATGTATTGCGAACTTAATTTCCTTCTCAAATCATAACGCCGAACACCTTTACATGGAGAAACCTTAAGAAATACATGCTCACCAAGTTTAAATTCCAAAGCTTACTTAAGTTTCTATTTAGCAATGGCAACCTAATCAAACGTCACTTCAACCAATTCTGGACCTTCTATATCAAGTCTCATAACTTCGCACACAGTCAAGATAATTCTAAGAATTCATCGAGACATCCTATGACTCGATAATTTCACGTATGTCCTATAATTCTTATCACGATTTGGCCAGACGTCATAATAATGAGCATCACATAAACAGCCCTATCGTTTATCATACTCCTATGCACAAGTCATAATAAAAATAATCTAAACATTATATCACATGCAATTATAACTTAATTGCTTACTAACTAATATTACAAAACACATAACTCATCTACACTTCAAATCATATAAACTCAAAGAAACCCCTTAATATTTCCCATATCCAACTATTAATGTAAGGCAAACACAATTAAACACCATTACCTCGTCCCAATTTCCCGTCTAACTCTAAAGCGTATGATCTCAAGCATATCTTTCAGATCTGAATAGTAAACGTTAGTCTGCCCATATAGTCTAAGGGAGAAATTAGTACTAAACTTAGTCTTGTTCCCCAAGCATACTGTAAACCTTTCCAAAATCCGTAGAAGCGAACCGTGGATCTCTATCAGACACGATCGAAGCAGGTGTGCCATGTAACCGAATAATCTCTTGCTGAAATATCTCTGCCAACTTGCTACCGGAGTACCCTTGCTGAATAGGCAAAAAGTGAGCCGACTTGGTCAACCGATCAACTACAACCCAAAATTGCATCATTCTTCTTAAAGGTGCGAGGCAACCTCGTTACAAAGTCCATAGAAATTTTGTTTTTGTTTTGTTATTATATATTACCCCTACTCCAAGTTGGAATATCAAAGGCTGAAGAAGACCACTGTCACGTTGTTAGTCATTTTTTACTTGTTGACACATTAAGCAACTTTGCCACAAATCAAGCCACCTCCTGTTTCATAACCACAATACGCATTCCCGTCGCAGCAAAAACCCCATTTCCTCCCAAAAATTTGCTTCAAATCTCTATACATCTTTGTAGAACCAGAATGAATAGAGAAAGGAGAACTGTGTGTCTAAGTGAAAACAGCTTTTCGAAGAGAGGAATCATCAGGAACACATAATCTATTACCGTACCATATCACATCATAATCGTCCACCTGAAATTCTGCCTGCTTACCCTCTATCAAATTTTCTAACACGGATCATAATTCACCATCTTCCTTCTGAGCTTCTTTGATCCGCAATATAAGGTTAGGTTCAATCTTAAGGCTAGCTATATAACCTTCAAGACCACGATCAACTAACTCGACTTCCATGACTCTAAATTTTTGATAAATCCAGGTTGAATTTGTGAGACATGCCATAATTACAGAGTTCTTCCTACTACGTGTCGATAGTTACAACATTAGTCTTGCCCGGATGATACTGAATATTTTTGTCGTAATCCTTGACAAGTTCCAACCAACGCATTTGCCTCATATTTAACTACCTTTTAAGTTATAAAAAAAATAAAATAAATTTAAGGCTTTTTCTATCGGAGTGCTGAAAATACATAAGATTTTCCCCATACAAATAATATCTCCAAAGCTTAAGAGCAAAAATGATTGTTGCCAACTCCAAGTCATGTGTCGAATAATTCACCTCATATGATTTTAGTTGCCTCGATTCATAAGCGAGTAACTTTTCCATGTAGCGTAAGAAAGCCACCAAGACCTATCCTTTGACGTATCACTATAAATTTAGTATCCACCTGTACTAAAAGGAAGAGTAAGTACGGGAGAAGAGACTAATCTCCTTTTCAGCTCTTTAAAACTCTTCTCTCGTTCTTCATTCTAGACAAATTTCTCTCCTTTTCGCATAAGTTTCGTCAAAGGTAAAGCAAGAAGTGAAAACCCTTCCATAAATCTTCGTTAATACCCTACAAGCCCCAAAAAGCTTCTAACTTTGGTTACAAGTCGATAGTCACTCCACGGCCATTTTTATGATAGCCTCAAACCTTTGCAGATCCAGAAAGATACAAAATATGACCTAAGAATGCCACTTGTCCTAACCAAAAGTCACTACTTCGATAATTTTTACATAAAACTTCTTCTCTTCTGTCCAAGATTTCCCAAACACAATACGAAGATGGTCCTCATGCTCCTCTCTTGTCTTTGAATACATCAAGATGTCATCAATGAACACTGTAACAAATCTGTCCAAGTACTCATGAAAGACACGATTCACCAAGTCCATAAAAATAGCCAGAGCGTTAGTCAATCCAAACGACATCACACGAAACTCATAATGACCGTAACGAGTTTGAAAGGCTATTTTGGAAACGTCTTGCTCCTTTACATATAGTTGATGATAACCCGACCCCAGATCAATCTTTGAGAAAAACTTTGCACCCGGAAGTTCATTAAACAAATCATCGATTCGCGGTAGGGGGTATCTGTTTCTCACTATAATACGATTCAGCTCCCTATAATCAATACACAACCTCATACTACCATCCTTCTTCTTCACAAATAAAACTGGTGCGCCCCACGGAGATACACTCGGTCGAATAAAACCACGTTCGAGAAGTTCTTGAAGTTGATCGTTTAGTTCTTTCAATTCAACTGGCGCCATTTTGTACGGAGCTTTAGAAATGGGTTGAGCACCAGGAATTAACTTAATAGTGAATTCTACTTCATGCTCAGGTGGTAATCCTGGTAATTCATCAGGAAATACATCATGAAAATTTTGAATTACTAGATGACTCTCGATGCGAGTCCATCCAACGAAGTATCTTTAATTGATGTTAAGAAACCTCTATAGCCGTGAGAAATTAACGTTCAAGCTTTAAGAGCAGAGATGATTTTAATGGGCTTACCAGGTCGGACACCATGGTAAATAAATTTAGGATTGTTCAAATCGCCAAAGATGACACATTTCGCATAACAGTCGATAGTAGCTCGATGTTCAGTCAACCACTCCATATCAAGTATAATATCAGAATCACATCATTTGTATCCAAAGGAACCTAAATAGCAATAACGAAAATTATATCACCAACACGTGGACGGACATGGCCTAAACTCATACCTAATAACCAAAATATTTCCCATAGCGCTAGAATAGATAAGGCAGTGATCCATAGTGTTAACAAAACATTATAGATGTTTCGTAATGTAAGATGAACAACGAATGCGTCGAACGAGTACAAAAAGACCAATAGCATCACGATCGAGTATACGTATAAGACTCTCACATAACAGAAGAAATACGTTTCCAGAACTTACGAACGAGTTAATCTAGAAATGGTCTAAAGAGGCATCTAAACGATTTAAAAAAAGAATCAACAAAGACAAAACCTAGATTAAGATCGATATTTAAAAGAACGAACGACGAAGCTAAATGAGTCTAACCCAATCCTTATAGGTGATACTTAAGTTTCTACAGGGCGTGATCTAGAGCACGATACATACCTGTAACTCCGCCAAACCCTCCCCGAGAACGGTCAAATGTCACACTTATTGGCAATCAAAACAAACGCAGCGGAAGACTTTATTCATAAAAATGGTTCAACAAAGCTCCTCAACAAAACAACAGAATTAATAGGTCTATAACATAATGACCTTCAAACGATAATAAATCCAATACAGAGTTTAAGCGGAAGACAAAATCCAAAATCTAAAGTTTGAGCAAGCTAAATGAAATGGGGAAAAACTATCATCCATTCGATCCACTAAGAGCTCCTAAGCACTCTTCACTCATAACCCAGCTTCCCTCTTATTACCTGCCGCGAATAAAAGAAATGCGGCTGAGCTAAAAAGCTCAGTGAACAGATATATAAACAAATGGATAGATCAAATATGTAAAGTAAACAAAATGGAACCACCATAAGCTGGTAGCAGAGATTTCGTATATCATAAGAGCTGAAACGAAACAGATAGTCAAACAAAACATACAGAAATGCCCACCGACACAAAACAAAGTCTAAAGCATGACACATGCTTAGACCCTACAATCAAAAGCATATCATATCGTATCAAATTGTACATGGGAGCTGCAGCTCCAGATGTACCCTACAAATGTGCGATGGGGTGTTGGCACCACACTAAGCCATGCACCAATCATATCCAAAACCTACACATATTAGCCTAGTATCATCAGATACCCCCTCCTAACAAATCAAATCAAATCATATATGGCCAAGTGCATAAAGAGCACACACAAAAATGCGGAAGCCGTAGACTGATCACACCGCCACAGATAGTGTCACGCCATTGGTGCCACAATGACGTGGCCATGGTACCTACATGGCTAGTTAAAAGCTAGGGCATTAGAACAAAAAAGGGCTCATATATCATATCGAAGCAAACATAATGTGTCCAAAGAAGGTCATGATCAAACATACGAATAAACTCATATCATGTCAGTGTCAAATGAAGCATATATCAACCGAATTCAAAGGGTTCAACGAAGTTATCAAATAGGATAGCAAACGAGTATCGAATCATAGGATGGGGAACATAAATAGGGATTTCAACAAGGCAAATAGATACGGAGCAAAAGTCATGAGAATCCTTAAAAGAAAGGATAGAATATCTGTACCTTAAAAGCAATTCAACGCGTACCCGAAAACACAACTTACTCCTTCCATTTATCTACAAGAATTTCATAATTGATACGTATTAACTGACAAATTAACTCATTGATACTTCCTCATAGGTGTCTCATTAGTTAATTAACTCCCCTTACTACTGTATTGTTTCTCTATCCCACAATTAGGATTTCTTAACTTCTTTATTTATATAGTTGGAAACATATAGTCCAGTGTATATTTTAAAGAATAATCACTTGATGTTGTAAATAAATAAAAAAAATTTACAACTCAAGTTATAAAAAAACATGACTTACTATGACTCAACAGTAGTCTCAAGAAAATGGACATTATAACATAGAATACGTGATGTAAGACAATATTCAATAAAGAATAGACTACTTAACGCACGTACCTAAAAAAACAAAGGACTCGTTTTTTTGTTGTAAGGTTTTATGATATTTAGTAGTTACACTACAAAATCTTAGAAAGCAAGTAAAAGTAACCTGATATTTTCCCAAATAACACTAATACACTTGTTTACAATTTAAATAGCCTTCAAGGTATGAATTTTTTTTTGAACCAACTTTGTAGTATTGCATTATAATGCTTTCCATGTAAACCCTTCGTCATCATAATAATCATACTCAAATATATTAAAGACTCCATGCAAACCCTTCGTCTTCATATGGTAATAATACAGAGCATTTAACCGAACCCGTTTCAAATTCTTCGTTACATGTTTTTTAGGTCTTGGGGTTTTTGAATTCTTCATTATGAAAACATGAGTGTAGATGACATAATGACATTGCTACATAGAAATTTTATAACCAATTTATTCATGTTAAAATCTTGACGCTTACATATATGTACAAAAATGTATTAACAATACTTGTGATCAGTGCATGATTATGAATAAATTGATAGTTCTAGACATATACACTGAATCAAAAGAGCTACAAAGGTTTATCGCAAAGGAAAGGAAGACCGAACTGTGATATCAAAAAAGAACGCGAGCATAAGATTCAAGGCAGCCAACCGATCCTAAACCCAATCGGAAACCGAACGCCTGTAATCGAACAGCTAAACGTACAAATCTACAAACTGGAGGAAAACCTTAACCTACTCACAAACAGAAACTTAATCCCCCGCGACCCTCAATACGAACTCGACCCAAAAAAAAGAAACCAAAGGAGGACTTCTGGATACGAACACAACCCAAAGTACGATTATGACCCCAAACTAAATGGGTTATGCTAGCTGCCAATCCTTGTATTTTTGCTCACAGAATTTTAGTTTGAACTTGTTTAGGTTTTGTTGTTTGAAATTGTAAAAGAAGTGTATAAGCAGGAGGCGGTTATATGAATATAGGTTAAACAAACTCTTCGATTATTATGAGGTTTTGGAGGAGAGTTGAGGACCTGAGTATAAGGATGACCAAGTAAAAGCACGTGGGTTTTGGGTTTGAATATTGTGGGCTTATTTTGATTTTGTTTCATAATTCATCATACTAATAAATTTTATACATACATTAATCATTTTTTTATATATAGCTTTTATCACTAATAAGATAACTTAGGGCGTTATAACACTTTATTTATGATTTTCTTTTGATAAATCCTACAACACAAATCACTTTGTTGTATTTATTCCTTTCTTCTTGTTCCAACCGAACCACATCATACTACAAAAATCATCTTTCTTTTTCACGAAAATCTTATCTCACATATAAACAAACCAAGGCTCAACAACAAAATAGTTATTTATTTCTTGTGGGCCGAACAAAACTCAAACACACAAAAAAACTAACGTCGAGACCAGCTAACACCCCATTTTCTTTTAGGTAATGATTATCACATGAAAGCCTCTGTTATTGATTTCCTTTTTACTTTAAGATCTCGAAAGAAAACAAAACGGGTGAGATTTGTGAGATTTTTTTTCTTTTTTTCTTTTTTTATCAATCGAAACAAATGATAAGATTTGAACAGACTTGTTCTTGTCTTTTGTTTATTATTTCGAAAAATTAAATGAAGCTCAGTCTTCAAATTTGATCTATGATGATTCTTAGGTTTTCTTGTATTGTTATGAACTTTTAAGTTCGAAATCTCTTTTTGAAGTATTTCTAACATCATCATCTCCTCTACTGACTTTGGAATGTTATCGTGCAAGCGTGTTGAATGAGCTCCTCGGTGATTCCGTTGCATCAGAACCGAAGATTCTTATGGCATTTGGGGCTCCTTTAACATGCCCAGCATTATACCTATGCAACGAAATCTATCCATGGATTCCCTTCTCCTTCTATGATGTGGTGATTTTCTACCAGATCCGCTTAGAGTTGAGCAATTCTTTTGTGAAGGTATGTATTTTCGCAGAATGCCTTTTTTCCAATCATCATAATAATTGTATTGGACTACCGGAGGTAGGTCGCCAAAACCCCATAAACCCATGTGCGCGGACCCAGGTGAAGATATGTAGAAATTTAAACAAGTTGCGCCCCATGTCAGGTAATCTTAGTTCCCCTTTCGTTCCTACTTTTTGCATGCTACTATGGAAGATTATATCAAGATGGATCCTCCGTGAAATCAATATTTCCATCATATGTTTTGACCGTTGTTTATGGCATATCTCCTCTATATTTTGTGGAGGAGTTTAAAGTAGCAGTATCGGCTCCTAGGTGTGAAAGTGGAATTCAGCTTTCCTCCCCTTGTCCATGGTATGTGATAGATCTTTGGTTGTGCTGTTAAATAACATCTACCTTTTGACCTTAAAAACGAGAGCTAACATGGAAAACCCGAAAAAAATACTGACTTATAAATGGCCTAAATATTATCTTGTTTTGTCTACTTGTATTGTGACACGAAAACGGATTATCTAAGAAAAGGACGAAAAACAAAGCCAAAACGACGAAAAACCTGTGACTCGAGAATGGAAAAGACTTAGTGAAAAGACAAAGCCAAATCAAAGCCCGGAAAGTCAATCAAGTCAAAAGTCAACAGAAAAGTCAACTGGTCAAAAAGTCAAAGTCAACGCCAAGTCAACCCCGGGGGAGGGCAACGTCAAAGACATATAAGTTTTAGGGGCTGAATTGCCTAAACCCTAAACTTAATAAAAAGATAAAAAAGAGTGAAACGAAAAGAGAGGTAATTTTGCAAATTTCGCTCAAAGTAATCCAAGTGGGGGGGCAAACCTGCCAACCCCCTAACTTTGTACAACCTCAATGACGGAATATACATCAAGAGTTATATAACTCTTGGGGACTTGTTTTGCCAAGTCCCCAAAGTTATATAACCACAGGGACCATGTATGCAATGAAAGATATAACCTTGAGGGACCATTTTTGCCAAATGGTAAAACTTTTACTCTGTTACACATCCAACACCGACTTTTGCCCCTCGTTTTTATTTTCCCTCCCAACAACTCAACGGGTTTGGTTAAACACCCTCTTTTACACCCACTGTAAATCCCAATCCACATGATAATCAACCTTCCCCCTCCTTCAACTACCTTTTCCCACCACAAAGATGCCGAACTTGGCAATCCCACACCTCCCAAGACCAAGATTCGACGCTAAGATTGATTTTGAAGATATTGAAGGAGCCAAGATTAAAGGGTTTTAAACCCTCTCACAAAAACAAAACACACCTAGTGTTTGTGATCTAAGCAAACAAGCACACAGCAAGAGAAAGAAAAAGAAGACCTAGGCGTTTAGATTTTTTACTATCGGCTAATAAATACTTTAAGAGCCATTGTGAGCAAATATTCCAGAAAAGGACAAGTTTTATTAAGTTTTAAATTTCAAGTTTTTATCTTAAGTTTATTCTATTAGGTTTGAGTGGCTTTTAAGTTAATGTCTTTTATGCAATTGTATTTCACAATTTTAATGAAAAATTAAGTCCTTTTTACTCAATAAGCTCACAATAAGCTCCATTAAGAAGCTTATTCTTATCTATAAGCTCTTAATTCAGCTTAAAATTTGTTATAAGCTCTTTATTAAAAAAAAATTTTGTTATTAATTAGAATAATCAATTCAATCAAAAGTTCAATGAGTGAGAATTTGGAAGCTATTTGAGGTAATAACTCCCAAGAGCTTCTAGATGCCTATATTGCTCATGTTTAGAGGCTAAGAGAGAGCATTAAGGACATTTGTGTTCTTAGGTCCCTCACTCAGAAAAAAGTCTGGCCTTGGTTCTTAGACAACAAAAATCCAAGGAGTTCAATCCTCTAGATTCCATTTAGCTATAATTTTTAGCAAAAACCTTAGAGCTTATTTGCTTTTTTAATTTTAATCTTGTTAAACACATTAGTTATTAGAGTTGTATTTAGCTATTTTAAAGTTTTTAAATAAATGCATAATTAATAAGTGTTACTTAGCTTATTTCTCAAAACAAAACAGTCTAAATAGTAAGTTAGATAGCTAGTAAGGAACGTAGCTTATATTTTCTTAATAAGCTAGGATTATTTAGTGTATTGAAATAGTTTAAGATTAGTCCAAAAAAGTAGGAGTAGATAAAAGGGTTTTAAAGTTTTAGTTTAAAAATGTATTTTAAAAACCTAATTTGGCATGACAGTTTTTTGAGAATAAAGGGGTGTCTTTTGGGATAACCTTAAAAACGGGTCAAAAACATTGGTTTCTATGCATGGGTTGGGGTAACTTTGGTATAATTGTTACTAGCTTAAAGTTATTATAGCAAGTTAAAGCTGTTTTTTAAACATATATTTTAGTTGGAAATTGTATTTTAAAGGTATAAGAACCTATTTCAAAACTGTGAAGTTATTTTTTGTACCCCACAAAGTGCTATATGAATTAAACACTGTTGTTGGACTTTATAAGTTCGTGGCATAAAAAAAGTTTGTGTTTTAGTGTCCAAAAAAGCTGTACAAGATCTTATGTATCTCCCTTGACATTATAAGTCAAAGAACCACAAGCCTTTTTTCTGTCACAGTTTCTCTAACTACCAAAGTAACCTTTTTCACCACTAAAAATAAGCAAGTAAAAAGGTGGTTTTTAAAAAGACCTCGAAAATATTTGCACAAGTTCATCTAATAGAGATTCAAGTCTGTTTGTAGGTTTTCTTTTTAATTTAAGCTTATTTGAGACAGCTCATAAAATAAGCTGTCAAAAAAGTCCACTCAAGGTGTAGCTATAAATTTTGAAATCCCCCACTTTTAAGCCCAATTATCAGCAGTATTAGTTAGGCCTTAAGCCCCAAAGTTTTGAAAATAAGCTCATTGGAGATACCTTTTAATCTGTTTGTGTTTGCTTTTGACTAAAGAGCTCATAAGAGCTTATTGCATAAGCTCAAAAAGCTCTTTAGCTCACTGCTGTTTGTCCCCTGGTGCTGAGCACCCAAGTTCAGCACCTTTTTCCAGCTTATTTATCTAATAAGCACTTAGGTCTTTTAGCTTTTATCTGTAGCTTATTACTTGTTCTTTAATTCTCCAAAATAGTTTAGCTTATTTCTGCTTTTAGCTTAGCTTATTTTAGGTGTGAAAACCCCTCATTTCTGCTTTTTTATATAATAAGTAGCCTATAGCTTATTACTGCTTTAGCTTATTTTAGGGCTTATTTCTGTTAAACTTAGTTAAAATAGATAGACATAGCTAGGTTAAGTTAACTAAACCCAACCTCAGCTTATTTTGAGCTTTTTAGCTCAAAGAAAAAGCCAAAAAGCTCTTTGAGCTTTTCACATTCTGTCAGCCCAAAAAGCTCATGTTTCTGGCTTATTTAGACCCTTTCAGCCACTAGTCCTTTTGTAAAAAATGATAAGCTGAAACCCCTGAACAACTTTTCTTTTTTGGCTTTTTGATTTTAAGCCCTTTGGACCTACTTTGCATTACGGGGTCAGTTTCAGGGACCAAATGTGTAATTTAGTTTTTTAGAAGTTAACACTGTTAGTATACAAAGTTAGTAGGTAGTTGCCTCGTTAGTCCTTAATCTATTGCGCTGTTAGTCCTTTTCAGTTAGTTCAGTTAGGTTTAATTATTTAATTTAATTTAATTTAGGGTTAATTTTAATTAGTTTAATTAATATTAATTGCTACAGTAACTTTTAGGCATTTTTATATTTTTAGAATACTCAACTTTTTCTTTAATTAATCTGATTTTTTAGAATTTTTGTATTTATATTTTCTGTCTTTTTCTATTTAATTAGTTTTAATTAGTTTTTAATCTTTAAAAATTCATAAAAAATACAAAAATTAACAAAAAAATATTTTTCTTTTTCATAAAATTTTCTTTACTCAGATAGTTTATATAAAAAATATAAAAACTTATGTAGGGTAATTTTTGCTTAAAATTCAGTTCCGGGCCCGTTTACGAGCCCGGATTTTTCGTTTCTTACCGTTTTGTTCGTTTTTGAACTCCGATTTTGAAAATTTTTACATTTTCTTTTAAGTTAGAATATTTTTGATTTATTTAAATTTTAAAATTAATTTTAGGACTTTATTTTTATAATTTTAGTTTTAGCTTGTAATTTAATTCCCGATAATTTGTAAATGCATGTTTAATTTAGTTTTTTTTAGATTAAATTAATTTAGTTAATTAAATGTAGCCTAATTATGTTTCCCGTAGATTTCTTAGGACTTCCATTGCCATTATTCATGCTCCCGTAGTTTAGGTATTTATCCGTATAACTATTTTTGTTCCCCGTAGTATATTTAAGATTCCCATTTTCCACTGCTTGTTTCCCGTAGAATAATTTTAGTTTTCTTTAATCAATTTTAGTCTATCTAGTTAAAAATCAAAATCATTTGTTTCTCAATTCAAATCATCAATTCATTCGTATCGATTTACCATTCCAGCCTCGTTGGGGATTTACGACCCGGGAAAGCTCTATACTACTTCTCGGTATCATTGACTCTGCTTTTAGACTATTCTTACTATATATTTGATATTTTATTATATTATATATATTTTAAGGTATAGTCTGAGCCGATCAATTTTTGGCGCCGTTGCCGGGGAGGCTGTGCAGTTGTATCTTTTGATAAATTATGTTTTGAATTTGTATATATATCTTTTATAAAAATACAAAAATATTTTTCACTTTCCTTTTAGTATATATTTATAAAACAAAGAAAAAAAAACCAAAAATATAAAAACATTGTCCATAAAAAAGAAAATAAAATTCACAACTTGGTAAAACACCAAAATATAATATTCTCAACTGAGGTATTATCATAATAAGTTCCGGTGAACTTTGGATTCCCCAATTCGAACAAAAAGATTTAAAAATCTTGCCTTTTGTGGCTCTTACGACCGTACGGCCACCCTCGGAAAGTTGAACAAACTATAAAGTGGGTATAAGGAGGGTTGTTCCTAGGAACTACGACCCGAAAGGAGAAATAAGCTTCGCGCTATTCCTACTCCTCCGCTCACCTGTGAGTTTATCTTTTTGAGAGCTACCGTGAAGTAAGTTGATTATTTGGTTTAAGTTGTCCTATCTCATTGTCCGTTAAAATAAATTGTGAATCAATCTTTGAAAAACCAAAAAAAAAAAAAAAAAAAAAAAAAAAAAAATTAGTGTAAATTTTCCTTTTGTACTCCTATTTTGTGCATGCGCACTCGTTCTCAAGCCCGTAGACGTCGACAACCACAAGTTCGACAAACTTCTGTTGAATCATCTAATCTTGAGAAACCTGATAATCCTCCCATAGTTACGATGGCCGATAATCGTACTATGGCGCAATTGCTCGAAGCACCCACCGAGGGTTACGAGGATGCGATAGTTATTCTCCTGAAAATCACCGCGAATAACTTTTGAGATCAAGCATGTCTTCTGAATACTAGTCCGAAAACAAAGCAATTTTTAGACACGATAAAGAAGACCCGACATATGCTCACATCCGTTATTTCAACAAGATCACTTCTACGATGAAGATTCCGAACGTACCAAATACGTCGGTTAAACTTATGCTTTTCCCGTTTTCTCTCGAAGGGGCAGCCCGGATTTGGCTAGAAAAAGAACCCCCTCGGTCGATTGAAACATGGGATGATCTTGTTTCGAAATTTATTAACAAATTCTTCCCGCCCTCTAAAACGACAAATCTCAGAAATGAAATCACGAGATTTCAGCAAAAATTTGATGAGACGTTTTATGAGGCTTGGGATCGTTTCAATGATCTTTTAAGGGGATGCCCTCATCATGGGTTTTCAGAATTGCATCAACTCGATACATTCTATAATGCCCTAAACTCAAATGATCAAGATTCATTGAACTCAGCTGCCGGTGGTAACTTCTTAGACAAAATGCCTCGAGAATGTTTAAAAATTATCGAGAGCAAGTCTAAGGTACGTCAGTCAAGAAACAAAGCTGTTGTAGCTAAAATGAGTACAAGCTCTTCCACCCAAGCAGTCTCATCTGATGTTGCTGAACTCAAAGACATGGTTCGGGCATTAATTCTCGATAGAAAGAACCAAACCCCAGCTTCCGCCCCCGTAAAAGCGGTTGAACAAAGTTGTGTAACTTGTGGGGGAGGTCATTCTTATCAAAACTGTCCAGCCACTAACAGCAACATGTACCATGACAATATCCAAGAGTATGTGTCCCAGGCCGCTGCGGCCAATTTCAACCAAGCTAATTCTGGTTATCGACCTCCGATGGTCTCAAATCAAATTCGACCTCCTGGTTTTCCTCCCGTTCAGAATCCTCATGCAAATAGTCAAAACAATTTCAATCGAGGAAATAACTTCAATCAAAACAGAGGAAACAATTTCAACCAAGGTCAGATTTATCGACCTCCGGTTCATCAACCAGTAGTTAATCAACCAGTAGCTCATCAAGGACCTGCTCCTCAGACACACGGTGTGTCAAAAACAGATTTTGAAAGATATGTCACAGCCAATGATGCAGTGTTGAGAAACATGCAAAACCAAGGTCAAAACCTGCAATCCCAAATGGCAAATTTGACTGATATGCTTTCAAAATTTGTTACTGCTAATACAGCTTCTACTTCCGGTTCTGGAACTCTTCCTGGTAACACTGTTACCAACCCAAAGGAAGATTTAAAAGGTATCACTACCCGAAGTGGTGTTACCATCCAAGGACCGAAAGTAGTTAATCATGACGCCGAGGTGACAAAGTGTGGTATTTCTTATATCATAACACGGGTTCGATTCTTGGATCGGGCTAGTTTTTAGAGAGAGAAACACTAGAGAGAGAATAGTT
>BQNB010010183.1:8531-52756 GCA_026074375.1 Tanacetum coccineum
CCTCGTTCGAGTAAAACCTAAGTTTAAATGCTAGGAATGGGAAGTAAATTGTTGTTAAATAAAATTCACAAAACAAATAGATTAAGATTTGAACAAATAAGGTAGTTGCTAGTAACTTTTCCCCGACCGTTCCATGATAAAGACTCGAAATATATATAAACTCCTCGATCATAGAAATGACAAAGACAACCTAAGTTGGCGTTCCCATAACGGTCAATTTCCTGAACATCCCAAACATACATACTTTTACAAACGTGGTGATATCGGCCACTTAATACAAAACTATACATCGTTGATTTTTGTCCATGAATAATCGATCCTTCTAAGAATTTCATCGGTTTAAGTTTAGCGAACCGACTATAAATCTTCCTTCTCTTTTTTGATGCATTTTCTTTTTTTCATAAACCTCGGTGCAATTTCACCGTCTTCACAATCATAATTTTTCGGGATAATTTTTCCTTTAACACTTCTTCTTCGGACATAATACATAATCGCGAAAGTAGCAAAATACACGAGCTACATATTTTCCCATTGCATTGTGCAATTTCTCGACCTAACCAGAGATAGAAAAGTTCACTTTGACACATAAAATACAAGCATTTACATAAAAGCAACTAGCAACTTTGATTAAGTAGGCTTAATCTATAGGGTAGGCTCAGGTGTAAAGGTGTAACAAGATAAACATATGGTGCGAAACTCAACACGTTTTTCTAGGGGATCTTACTCATATAGTGAGAGTAAGCAAAGGGTTACATGGGATTTAACTAACCTGTATAGTTAGTTAATTTTACAACATTTAGGTTTTTTGGTGTATTCCTAGAAATTTACCAGTGAAAAATATTTCTCCATCTAAATCCATAGTACTCATCGTTGTGGTCTCGAGTGATATACCAGGCCAAGTTCTAAAGTCCACTACATCACCGGCACACTCATATTTTTGTGGAATTTTTAGTAAACGTTTAGAAACGGAATAGACTTAATTCTCACAATTTGATATTAAGGGTTATAGTGCGCGAGGTCATGTAACTAGTAATTTTTACAAAATTAATGCTAGAAAAAATTTTAAATTTAGCATAATTTAAGCATGTAGCATATTATTTGTAAAAGAAAGGACAAGTAGGCGTTCTAATTCTCCATCCCTCCACTTAGATTATACAACGTCCTCGTTGTATAGATAAAACAAATTAAAAAAATGGGAAATAGAATTAGAACAAAGAACTCCCCGGATATGTTGCTCGGGATGATTCTCCAATTTGAGTTCTTGAGCAAAAGTGTGTTGATGAGGCGTCAGAATGCTCGTACGAGTTCCACAAAACGTATAACGTTGGCTCGTAAGTCAAGTTATATAAATAGTGATTTCCAACTAAAGAGCCCGTGTACCGAAACTTAACACATTCATCCCGTAGGACGAAATTATGTCTAAGAAGTATGCCACTTCTCCTAATACTAACTACAAAATATCTGTTTGACAGGGAGGTCCCAACGGATTCAAAAACCCCGGACAGGGTTGTCAAACCCAATAGATCTATTTAATGCATTAGCGTTCACCAACACATGGTAACTAACGGTCACACAGCAAAAAGGCATATACTCAGTAGTGAAGGAATCATATTCAAGTATCAAAAACAGTTTGCGTTCAATTTCACAAAACAAGCAATGTATCCCCCTCGCGGAGTTAAAAACATTGAAAACTTTAAAAGCGAGGCTATGAACTCACCTTGGTCGAAAGCAAAGAATCAAAATAACCAAAACCATTCACGGAAAATCAATGAACACGATCACGACCTATAATATTATGTCGCTCGAATAACTATTCCGAAAAGTATAGTCAATGATGGTATATCGTAAATCAACAAAATCATATATATGGTATATATAAATAATTATATATATATATAAGTATAATATATTATAATATATATATATATATATATATATATATATATTCTAGTTAAAGTAGTGTAGTATCTTATAATTGTTAAAATGAAAAGTGTTTTGGACCATTAGATCTATTATTTTGATTAAGATGACATAAGGTCATTAAATGAAATAAAAAATAGAATTAATTATTTTTGTATAGCATTAAGGGTATTTTGGGTAATCCTGTTTGATTAAATATATGTTACAAATACGTTTTTATTGTCTCCATAACTCTTATTGTAACTCCTCCTCATAAATTATCTTTTGACTAAATATTAATACAACTAACACCATTCTCCATCATTAATATCATCTAACACTAATCGATAGATCCAACGGTTTCCGGGTGTACGGGTTTGTGGTGTGCGAGTGTGTGGTGTACGAGTCGGTGGTGTACGATTCGGTGTACGAGTTCGTGGTGTACGAGTCGGTGGTATACGAATCGGTGGTGTACGAGTCGGTGGTGTTACGCGTTCAGTGGTGTATCAATTCGTGTGTAAAAGTCGGTGGTGTCGAGTTTGTGGTGTACGAGACGGTAGTGTACGATCAGTGGTGTGCGATCGGTGATGTGCGAGTCGTGGTGTACGAGTCGATGTGTACAGTTGGTGGTGGACATTCGTGTTGTACGAGTCAATGGTGTACGAGTTCGTGGTGTATGAGTTTGCGTCAATAAATAAATAGATATGAAGATGTATCAAGAAAAATACTACCATATAAACGTCATGTTAAATGAAAATTAAATAGTGTTTAGAATAATAAAGTTAAAAACGTTACACAAAATGGGGCATTAATCTTGCAATTAAATTTAGGTTTATTTACTAAATTATCCTTTGACTAGATATTTATTACACTAACAACATTCATCCACCATTAATATCATCTAACATTAATCAATAGATCCAATGGTTTATATTACTTCTTATTTTAATAATTTTAAGAAGCTACATCACATTAACCCTCCTCTATAATATAATATGTGTGTGTGTGTTGTGTGTTGAGTGTGTGTGTGTGTGTGTTTGTGTGTGGTGTGTGTTGTGTGTGTGTGTTTGTGTGTGAGTGTGTATGGGAAGGGATGTCCTAGAACAACCTTATTAATATAGAAAACCTAGAAAACCAAACTATATGGTAGATTTTGCAAACATATCAAACTTCAGGGGGTAGAAATGAAAATTTAAAAATAAGGGAGAGAACAAGTCTACACTCCATTCTCACTCATACCAAACCACATACACACACTCGTAACACACCACTGCTCCAATGGATATCACCACCACCACACCGACATCGTTGACCAGATCTTCATCAGGTTCACCAGGTTAGTTACCAGAAAGCTCGTTGAAGAACCATTGCGTGTTAACGAGTTAATTCAAAACTTTGACTAGATCTTCATCAGGTTCATCAGGTTAGTTACCTTCTTTATTTTTTAATAATTAAATATTTTGTTATTGATTCTGTGTCATCAGGATGGTTTAATCTAAATGTTGTATGAGTTAAGGTTTTAATTTGATTCAAATTTTTTAATTATTTATATAATTGGGTTATTTAGAATTGAAGACGTACACATGAACTGTTTAATTTGTTGTGAGTGAGATTCCAAATGTTGATAGTTTAACATCATATCAACATGTTTTTTTATCTAATATGGAACAAATTTGGACAAAAAAATGCATAAAAATGTATTTAGTGAGACTGCACACCATGTGTTTTATATAATGTCTGAATATGTTTGATTATTACACCTGAAATAATCATTCGCATATTTGTTAGTTTAATATGGGCATCACTTAATTACATCATTTGTGTTGTCATTAGTGCATCAAAAAATGTGTTATGGTATCTGTTAGTATGAAACGAGCATCATGGTAATTCCAAATGTTTTCCATCGTATGGTAAATGGTTGAAAAATGTAGGAGTGTTTGTTTCGAGTGATATTTTGTTCAGTTTTTATAAATCTATAGATCCTATTCGCTAATTGTGGTGTTTATAAGGGCAAAAAGGCACGAAAATGTAATTAACTTGCCTTATTGTTTGTTAAAAATTAGGGCATCTGTTTGTTAATATTAGGGCATAGGTTTGAAATGATTCAGGGCATGTATTTAGTTAATTTTAAGCGTATGTATGGAAAATGTTATTAGGCATCTAATTGGTTCAGCTGTTTATGCCAAATGACCAGAAATATATGAATTGTCCACAAGTTAGTTACCGGAGTTTGGTTTCCATACGGTGACTGTGATAGACTTGATATGAATTTCAATAAAAGTTTTATTTCGAGTGTTCCTATATAATTATGGTTGGACAATGCAAATTATTAGATTCAAGGCATTTGTTTGTTAAAATAGGGCATCTGTTTGTTAATATTAGGGCATATGTTTGAAATATTTCAGGGGCATAATTTAGTTTAATTTTAACGTATGTATGGAAAATGTTTAGGGCATTTGTTTTAAATGATTTAGGGCATCTATCAGGGCATCTGTTTTGTTCAGCTATTTATGCGAATGACTAGAAATAAATGAATTGTCATCAAGTAGTTTCTGGTGTTTGGTTTCATACGGGTGACTGTGAGAAGACCGTGATAGGATTTCAATAAAATTTTTGTTTCGATGTTCCTATATAATTTATGTTTTGGACAAGGCAAATCATTTTATTTAAGGTATTAGTTTGTTAAAAATAAGGCACTGATTGATATAATAGGGCATTTGTTTGAAATATTTATGGCATGATTTTATTATATTGAATCGAATGTAAGGCAAATGTTTTGAGGGCAACTGTTTTAAATGATTTAGGGATCTATTTGGGCATCTGTTTTTGGCTCAGCTAATTATGCAAATACTAAAAATAATGAATGTCCTCAAGTAGGTTGCTGGAGTTTTGGTATCATATGGGTTACTAGGAATAGACCTGATATGGATTTCAATAAAAGTTTTGTTTCAAGTGTTCCTATATAATCATGGTTGGACAATGCAAATCATTAGATTCAAGGCATTTGTTTGTTAAAAAATTAGGGCATCTGTTTGTTAATATTAAGGCATCTGTTTGAAATGATTCAGGGCAGTATTTAGTTATTTTTATGCGTATGTAGGGCAAATGTTTAAGGCATCTGTTTTAAATGATTCAGGGCATCTATTAGGGAACACATTGATGTTAAGGAGGAAACCCCATTGATGAAGTCATGGGATACAATGAAGCTGAAACTTAGAGAAAAAGAATAACTGAATATCGGGGGATTCGGCAAGTTGCGTGTTAAAGAAGCTTATCGATATGTCGCACCACGAGAATACAAAGACTTACCAAAACAACAATAAGAATGATGAAGAACTCACCAGGTAAATATTTATGTTACTGATTAATTGTATGAGTGATATTTAATTACATTAATATAAATTAATAATTGTGTTTAAGTCAAAAGATCCAAGGGATATCAATGCGTCAGATGTATAGCCCAAAAGTTTACTTGAAAGATGTGTTTTTTGCAATTGCCTAGGAACAACAGATTGAAGAATCAAGCAATTTCAAAAAAAGAAAGTTGAGTAATTTGATGAAGACATATCTTTTAATATTATAAGAATAAGGGTAATATTATATAAACAATGACTAGCAATATTATATGAATTAATGCAAGATATTTGGTGAATTTAAGACATCTGTTAGTTAGATTATGGCATATGTATGATTAAATTAAGGCATCTGTTTGGTTAAATTTAAGACATCTATTTGGTTTATTTAATGCATTTTTTTAATTTAAAGTGTTTTATTGATTATCTTCTTCAAGTGGCAATATACAAACCAAACATGACATGGCCAATATATTAAACATTGGTAATAAATGGTAAATGGAATGATGATTTTTATGTTTGGCTAGATTAGGGCATCTATTTGGTTAGATTAGGACATCTGTTTAGTTAAATTAAGGCATCTGTTTGGTGTTTAGATTTAAGGCATCTTTTTGTTAAATTTAAAAATCTGTTTGGTTTAGTTAAAGTCATATTTTTTATTTCAAGTGGTTGATACATTATATCTTTAATTGTCGTTATATAAACCAACCTAACTTGACCAATAATTAAACATTGGTAAAGAATGGTATATGAAATGATGATTTGTAAGTAGTCTAATATTATATCTTTGTAAGGGGATCGTAACAAACACATAAGAATTACTATTAGATATATGGACCACAAATGTAACATCCGAGAATTTTTTCGAATTCTGAATGACGATTATAACCTTTGACTTTTCGGTCATGACTTGACTTACAAGAACAACTATCTAAATCACGTATTCACAACTCGGACCCTAAAGCAATTCGATGTGAAACGACATTCCTGACAACTTTTCAGTTTTGCCCGAGACCCTTGAAACGAGCCGAAAAGGGCTAACCAGCACCGCAAACATTTCGAACAATATACAACGCGGACACACAAAAATAATTAAATTTTGTTTTTAATTATCAGTATTCATTTAATAAAAATATTAAATAAATTAGGCATCATTTTTAATTAAAAGCGTTGTTGATAACGCGAATACTCGAGCTTAAATCCATTTTTATTTCGGACAAGGCGAAACCGGTTCACAAAATGAATAACAGATATTTTATTAAATGTTATAAAATATTTATGAAACATTATCAAGTAAATACTCATTTTTATCAGAAAAATGATTCGGAAAACAATGGCGCAAGTTTCGTGCGATGAATCGTCCGATAAGTCGCTCGAATGAGTCCCGAACCAATACTTCTCGAAAGTTTATTAAAAACTTACCAAATAGACCCTATACTAGAAGGACTTGTCATTTTATTTTATATATATATAAAACTCTCATTTCCATCTCATTTTTACACACACACACCAACTTATACAACACTCTCTCTCCCTTCCCCAATATCCGGCCACCCTCCGACCGCCGGCGACCACCACCGCAGCCGCCGGAAAAGTTTTCCGACGAGCTTTTCTGGCCAACACCAAAAAGCTTCCTCACCTCTCGATCTATTCGATCCACACACCCACTCTCGGTCACGCGCCGTCACCACCACCACTCGGCTGCCACTGCCATAACACCACCACTTTCATCTCTATCACCCCGTCACTCTCTCCATAAGGGTACGTTCGATTCTGTCTTCAACCCACGAAGGGTGTCTGTTTGGTTGGGTTCGATTCGGCAATCCACGAAGTATGAGTGTGGTTAAGTGGTGAAAAACACCTCAAGGGTGCGTTCGGGTTCTTGTCCCTCAGGCACCATAAGGTGCTTCGGATTGTTATACCCGGTAAGGGTGCGGTTGATTGTGGTAACATATTAGGATGGTTTAGGTTGTTATAACACGGTTGAGGTGCGTTGTTTTACAGTTATAATAGCAGTTTGCGAGTGTGTTTGGGCTGTTGAGGGTTAAGGTGCGTTGTTTTTCGTTTCATCGGCGAGTAGTGCGTCGGTTTATGGTTCGCACCACGGAAGTGAGTTCGGTGTTGGTGGTACGCACCAAGGGGCGTCCGAGTTATGGTTTAACAGCCGAAGGGGCTGTGTTTGTTTTCGGGTTGGTAAAACTCCACCACACCTTTTCTTCCTTAATACTTGCAAATGATGATCCAATGCTTGAAAACACTTTAGTATGCCTTAGGATTGATGTGTAAAGGGTTGTATGGGTTGTATAAAAGTTTTGTATGGTTTGATTATATGATCTTATAATGCCGTGAGCTATAAGAGCTTAGAAGAGAGAAAGAAAATAAATTTTGTAAGTAAAAGTGTAAGTAAACTTCACTTATGCATGCATGCTATATATAGGAAGGAAAATATCTTACTAACCTAACCATAGTTACTTTCTAACCCTTGCACAAGGTTAGATTGCCAAGTGTTTCATGGTGTAAGAGTTTGTTCCCTAGATATTTCTTAATATCTAGATATTATGGACAAGTTGCTAAAACTTGGTCCTATCATCAAAAATTCGGCCACATACTCATATGTATGTTGTTATATTTATTATTTTGGGTATTGGGTATAATCGTGGGTATTCGTTTAGGCGTAGTTAGGTTTTGGAACTTCCGGGAATGCCTAAACGCATTTTATCGTAAAACGTAAGCATTTTACGTAACCAATAAAAATATATGAACAAAGTTATTAATTATCCTCATAATAATCATATAACACTTGCTTGATGCAAATATTTAATTATTTAATGCCCGTTTACATTGTATGATAATTTTCAGTTTACGCGATTTAGCTTAACGATTATGATTTAAAAGCAAACGCGTAAAACCCTAAAAATAATTAGTGGATTAAATAATGTCATACAATGACCTAAAACACGGGGTGTTATATTATTAGATAAAAGGTATGTGTATTTAAGCGTGTATCAGTACTCTTATAGGTAAGATAAGGGTACAAGACGGCTTGTGCCTATCTTGTACCCAAAAATTGCCTTTTTGGGCTTAAACACAAGCTTTGGTTACTTTCTTTTTGTTTTAATCTTTAAAATACTAGGCTACTGTAAAAATGATGTTAATATACTCTAAAAATGAAGGTAAAATAATTATGGGATTGATTTGGGTGATTTGGAGGGTTAAATAACAAAACTAGTAGTGAAAGCATACATAAAAATTATGATTTTGTGCTTGAACTGGAGTTGATTGTACATGCAATGGGTTCATAATTTTTCTAAAGTAGCTACTGGTATTTTATGATAAAGAAGGAGTATACATGCATATAAAATGGGTTTAAGAGTCATTTGAGTCGTTTTGGGTGTTTTGGATAAAGATAAGTGCATGTAAGTTTTGGTAAAACCTGAAATATTAGGCTGTGCTTTTAGAGTACTCATCTTGTTTAGGTCATAAATCATTGATAAAAATAGCTTTTGATGTGTTTCAAAAGCCTAAAATTATCTACACAATGTCTAGTTTTCAAAAAGTTATGAGTTAAGTGTTGAAATAGAGTTTTGGTCAGTCAAAATATGAAAATGGTACATGTGAGTAATTCTGAAAATGGTGGACCGATTTTGTTATGTAACTTTAAAAATATATAACTAAATCATAAATAAGCCTTTTTACTTGGTTGCAACAATCATGGTTTTTTAGTAATGTTAACTGTACAGAAATGATAAGTTCTAAAATTAAAAACCTCATTTGGATAACTAGCCAACTGAATCAAAAGAACATGGTCAAAATAGTCAATAATCGCAGAATTAGTCAATTGTACGGTTTTGGGTATAAATATTTCATACTTGCATAAAAATCGACTTGATTTAGTCCAAGATGTTTCTTACATGTGGCTTGAAAATCAGGGCCTAATTCATTTATAAACCCATTTTATAGCTTGTACAATATGGTATGTCTAGAACTGGCCCATTTTACTTGTTAAGGGTATTTTGGTAATTTAAACACATGTGAAAGGTCTATAAAAATTTGTGTAGACACATAAGGTACTGTAATAACATATTACCAAAGGACTAAAATCATAAACACCTTTAACTTAGTTAACGGGACATCGAAACTAGACTAACAACCGGGTCATAAGTTGGTAAAATAGGTTAGTGAACAAATGGAACACTTAACACTAAAAATGATTAATAAATAAGCTTCTGTCATATTCGAGCATATCATTAGAACCTAATTAGTGCCTCATCGTATATTATAGGTCGTACTTAGAAGAGCGTGTTTAACGGGTTCTCCTCGTTTCACAAATCCACGTTAGTTTTTGCATCTTCTCGCTACTAAGGTGAGTATCCACAATCCCCCTTTTTACCGTTTTAAGTGTTTTGGGTGTGAAATGAATGAGCCTAATTGACTAAAAACCTTGGTTGTGTGTTTATAACTTGATATGTTTACAATTTATAAACTTGTACAATCTTGAAATAAGAATTGCTTTATTGAACTTATTGTGTTATTATTGAACTAAATTACGGAACTTATTTTTACCCATGTATTTGTACTACTATTTTTATTGGACTAGCCATGACATGAGATGGCATACTTATATTTTTTTATTCTGTTACTACTGTTGTTGTGAGACCCGTACCAGGACGTACGAAACCCCAGTTGGTTAACGTACGCAAACCAACTTTGACGTACTGGGCGATACGTCTCTCGTGTTAACCTTGTAGTAGATATTATGGATAACGGTATTTGAGGATGACCAACCTCTCATTCCCACGACTGGAATGCATGGTATTTATATTAGGGGCTCTTGTGGTAAGCAAAACACTAGTATACATGATTATTGCGCCAAATTATATTTGGACTGATTCAGACAACTTAAATTACAACCACGTGCATGCTTATTTGACTTAATTGTTTTTAAAACCTATATATAAATCTATATGCTACAAGTCTTGTATGGGCGAGACTTATAACATGGTAAATTCATATATAGTTTTGTGATTCGCAACTTCTTTTAAACGAAAAATATTTCTTAATTATATACTTATTTATATATTTAATATATTATGTACTCACCAACTATTTTTATAGTTGACGCGTTTCTAATGCATTTCAAGTGATCGTTTGTAGTTTATTTATGAAGGCATTTGCATTGGAGTCTAAGCATGTCATCCTGTCATCGTCATGTCGTTTTGTTATTGTCAACTTTTCGTCAAGACTTTCCTAAATCAAACTATTTGAAAACTACTTTTGAGAAGCCATGAATGGCTTAAAACTTGTATTATTATTGTTGTCGGAGTCGGCTAGATACTTATGTATTGTCGTACCTTTTACTTCCTTTCAAATTATTAATGGCATGTTTCTATATATCTTATGCTTGTGCCTTTCCTGTTATATCCCGTGTTTCCGCTTTAGCGGGGTGTGTTAGATTTGGTAATTAGAGCCCGAGGTTATAGAGAATGTCAGGTTTTCAAAAATTAAAAATTGAAACTATAACTAAATTTTTTTTATAAAACATCGAACATGATATGAGTTGACTAGTTCAGACAATGCATCATTTGACCTTAATTAGAAAGAACCTGATCAACTCTGTCTAATTCAGGTAGAATCATGGAATGTCGGGAATAGTTACCAAGTATCGTGTCTGGTCATGTTGTAAAAATAAATTCACCTGAAATTGCATCATTTCGTGTGCGTTGCATTATGAGTCTCATGCATTCATATTACGCATCTTAATATACACAAGTATATGCATACATGCCTCTTTATTATGTTATGACATTATATATATATATATATATATTTTATATATATATATATATATATATATTATATTATATATACTTTTTATATTATATAATATATTTATATACATACATTAACATATACAATATATATATATATTACTACATACATTATTATATTAAACATATATATATTTATTATACATATATATTATATATATATATAGATATTATATTATATATATATATATATATATAATATAATATATATATAATATATATATATCTAAATTATATTATACTTTATAAAAAATATAAATTTTTATAGTATTTATAATAAACATATACATTCATATATATATATCAATACATATATTTATATATCTATATAAACAATAAATATATATATATATATTATACACAAACATATATTTATATATTATATATACACACATAACATATATATTTATATAAACAAATACATATATATATATATATATATACACATAACATATATATATAATGTATATACGACTGAGTACCATAATCCGCCGTCTATCGCATAAGCTCTTCCGCGAGCTCCTCCCATTTGTTAAACTTTATTCTGGGAATATTGTTTCTCGAAATGTCCTCATTCTCGGCATCCCATCACCATTTGTTATAGTATTGACGTTATGGTCGCTGCTGTTGGGTCCTGGAGCGGTCCCGACTGATACAACTTTATCCAATAGGTAATGCAACTCCCCTTAAACGAGATAAACACCTATCGACGAAACAGATAGTTGGACTATTCATTTCGGGCCACTAGTAGGAAGACTTAGGTCGCGATACATCCTAGTACTGCCAAGTAAGTTGGGTACTTACATCCATAAGCCACGTTGATGTGAATCATCGAACCTTACAGATAGTAGAAACGAGACTCCGTCCTCGGACATTTAGAAACTTATACAAACATACTCACGCGACTACACCTTCTTCTTGAGGTTTTCACTATAATGAGACTTTCCCTATAACGCGGTTATACCAGTCATAAGATCTGTAATGATATATTTTGAGATACCCATTTTGATGGATTAAATATCCTGGACAAACCTAGCCAAAATTTTTGGTAGATTGAGAAGTGTAGAAACACCGAATTTTGCTGAATAAAGTTATCAGCGTCTTGTTTAGAACGAGTTTATTAAACCTTAAGTCTTTCCTTGGTCACACAATCGGATAACACAAATTTAATCTCGGGACGAGATTTCTTTAAGGGGTAGGTACTGTAACATCCGAGAATTTTCGAAATTTCGAATGACGATTTTACCCTTTGACTTTTTGGGTCTGACTTGACTTTTTGACTTTTGGTCTTTTATTGTCTCGTAAAAACAATTACCGCGTGACCGGTAAAATTTTCGGAACATATTTCAAATAATAAATCATATTTATTATTATATTTCCCAAGTGGAAGTTATTTTTAACTTATTTGGCTTGAAAACGAAAAAGATATATATTAATTAATAGTTGACGTATCAAAAACGAACCACTAAATCATGTTTTCACAACTCGGACTCTAAAGCAATTTGATGTAAAACGATATTCCAGACAACTTTTTAGTTTTGACCAAGACCCGAAAACAGTCAGAAGATGACTGAAATGCCCTCGCAAAATTTTAGAAACACAAAAATAATTAAATTATATTTAATTATCACGTTTTATCAAATAAAAATATTTAATAAAATACTTAGCAATTTAATTAAAGGCGTTTGTTGAAAACGCGAATATTCGAGTTGAAATCCATTTTTTTTCTTTTCTATTTCAGACAAGGCGTAACCGGTTCACAAAACAAATAACAGATATTTTATTAAATGTTATAAAATATTTACGAAATATTATCAAGTAAATACTCATTTTTATCAGAAAAATGATTTGGAAAACAATGGCGCAAGTTTCGTGCGTTGAATCGACCGTTAACTAGCTCAAACGAGTCCCGAACCGGAAGTTATAAAAACTACATTAGATATTTACACAAGTAACCCTCAACTATTATTAACTTGTCATTTATTTTTAAAGTTTTATTATAAATAAAACTTTTATACTTTTTTTCATTTCATTTTTATAACAAATCACACACACATGAACAAACACTCTCTCCTCTCCCATTTCCGGCAGCCACCGCCGCCCCACCTCCGGCCACCGTCGGCCGCCGCCGGAAAACTTTTCCGGCGAGTTTTCCGGCCAAGCCCAAAAATGCTTCTCATCCCCCGATCTACCCGATCCATTATACCACGCGCCGCCACGCGCCTCCACCGATCACTACCATCTCCACCACCAAATACGGCAGCAGCTGCTCCCACTATACTACCACCTCACCCCGCTGTCACCACGCCACAGCCTACACCACCATCGTCATAATCTCTTCACCCCTGCCGCCACCACAGTCGTACCACCAACACCACCATCACCCTCAACCCATCACCGCTGACATCACCACCCACGCCATTTCCACGACCCACCCATCACCGCGGCCACAACACCACCCGTCATCACCTCCTCGCCATCTCCACACGCCTTCATCACCACAGCAGCGCCCAATAGGGGCGTTTGGATCTGTAGTTAAGGGTGCGTTTGGCTTAACAAACGACCATCAGGGTGCGTTTGGTGTTTGTAGAAGCTGAATCGGGTGTGTTTGGTTTAGGTTATATATAGATTAGGTCTGTTTGGTTTCTATATTAGCACCTAAAGGTGCGTTTGGATCTGGTATAACACGAATGGGGTGCATTTTGGTTGGGACTGAAGCACATAAGGTGCGTTTGGGTTGTTATAAACTGCCATCAGGGGCGTTTGGATATAGGTTTAAGCAGCGTAGGGAGCGTTTGGTTTGGGTTATGACAAATAAAAGGGGTCGTTTGGTTTAGTTAAAACAGGTTGGGGTGCAGAAATGGAATAAGGATGCGTTTGGTGTAGCGGAAAAAGTCATTAGGGAGCGTTTGGCTGATGTGGACAGCCATGGGGTGTGTTTGGTTGTTGATAACAACTTTGGGTGCGTTTGGTACAGCCATAGAGGCGTTTGGTTTAAGTAGAATAAACACCACCGTACAAAGGGTGTGCTTGGTATTATATAAGTGGACAATAAAATTTAAAAGATTTCATATATAAATATATATATTAAACCGGATCTAAATATGGTATTGGTTAAATAAATATTTTATTTATTATTTCCGTTTTTGTGTTTATAATAACTGCTAAAAGATGTGTTTGGGTTTGCAACATGTATGGAATTGAGGGAAAATGATTAACTTTTGTTAATATGGAAAACGTTAAATAAACGAATAGGTCATGACGGGATTTTTATAAATTGCTACGTTTAGTAAATTTTTACAAATCTACTTTATTTATTATCTTGAAATGTCTTAAGAATTTTTAAATCGCGATGACCCGATAATCAAACGTAAGCTATAATTTTAGAGATTTCATCAGTCTAGTCCACAACTTTAAAACGTGCGTTTATGTTTATAAAAGAACTTTCTGCTAAATTATTTGAGGATATTCGGGCGCGTGTCAAATTATTTAGTGTCATTTATTTTTATCACCTTTCTTATATAATACTTGGAAGGTATTATATAATTAGACCATTTTATTTTAATTGTCACCTTTTAAATATAAAACATGTCGTGTACTAAATACGCTCGAGTTATACTTTTGGGTGTGTATCTTGTTATATAATTCACGATGTGAATTATACACCTGGTCATTTTTCATTATGTAATATATACGGAATATATTACACATTGGGCGTTTACTTTTTAATTTATTTATTTAACCAACCACCAAACTATTACAACTTTAAATCTAAATCTTTTATCAACGTGTCGCGTTGATGTACTCCTTCATCGGAAAACTCAAATGCATTATCCTAGGCTAGTAGGATATAACCGTTAAGATAAACCGTGACTCCTTGGTCGAGATGTTCCAGTTTTCGTTTTGTCTGGCACTTATATGCGCATTCCCGTCAATCATTCTACAACATCGATGTGAGTTTATAGCCCCTTTTTCACTTGTTTTACATTTACTTTACAAATCTTGGGGGAGAATACATGCTCAATACAACTTGTTTACATATTCATTTACAATATTTGTTAGATTGTGTGATTTATGTTTATTAAGTTTAATATAAGCTGTTTAAGATCTGGTAATGATGCTTTGTTAGAAGAAATTCATGTTTGATAGCTTAAGCAAATTCTGTCAGCCTATAAGGAGTGTTTGGTTTAAGCTTCTTTGACCTTTAAAAGTCAAAATGACTAGTGTCTATTGCTTGAGTTAGTTTAAGTTATCATTTAAAATCAGTAGGAAAACAGTTTTCAAAAGTTAGTTTTCAAAATTAAACAAGTTATGGTTTAAATAAGGGGTTCCTGCACCAGGGGAGTCTATCATTTCTTTTTAACTTGTGAAAATTTGATCCTTTTTATAAAAAAAGGGGGGCCCTCTAAGGCTTAGCTACTGGCTTGCTTTAAGTTTTTACATCCTTGTGAGTGTATAAGTGACAGAGGGTACCTCATAGTGTTACCTGCATTGTGGCTTTTTTTTACTCTTTGCCAAGTTGCATTGTCACTAACAGCTGTTTGTCATGCTGTCACTTTAGTTTAATTTTTAGCTAGAAAACTTAGGTTTTAGAATTTTAAATTTAAGTTGATTATAGATTAGGTGTAGCTTAATATAGTTTAAGTTAGTTTTTATATTTCTAGCTTAAATCCTAGTATGCATTTGCTCTTAAAAAGTCATTAATTAGCCAAAAAGCCACAAATCAGTAGGTTTAGAAAAGTTGGTTCTTATATTTTATTTCTTAGCTTAAGGTGTTTGATTTTATGTTTTGGATTTATAGTTTACAAGAAGTTTAGCTAGTTTGCAAAAGCTTAAGGTCTGAGTTAGCTTTTTGAATTAGTTAGCTTAATTTGATTTTGAGTGTTTAAGTGTGCATTCTGAGTTTAGTTCTTTCATCTTCAAATTCAGATAGGATATAGTGTTAGTTTTCATATTAGCTTTTCATTTCTAGCTTAAGTGCATTATAAGCTTTATAGAATAGTTTTCAGATTTAAGTTAGGCTTAATTTGAGCTTTTTGCAAGTGCTTAAGTGAAAGTAAGGGCAAAAGCCACATTACTGATTCGCTAGCTTTTATAAGCTTCTTTGTGAGCTCAATTTGGTTTTCAGCTTATGTTTCTTTCATGAAAGTTGCTTAAAAAATATGTACTTAATAAGTTTCAATATCAGTTTCGTTTAAAAAGTCAAAAAAAAATTTAGCAAAAAGGTGTTTGCCTGCCTCGAACCCACGACCTCCTGCTTATAGACCATACGCCTTAACCATTTGCTTCAATAGCTCATCCATTCACCTTTCCCCACATTAAATACTTGTAGTCATTTCCCTTTCCTCTTTTTTATAATAAGTTGTAGCTTATTCTAAGGCTTTTACAGCTTAATTGTTAAGCTGTATTGTTCCTTTCATTTTTCTAGTAAACTTTGTTTCTTTTTAGATTTTTCCTGAATTTTTGGTAATTTTTCATTAAGTAGATTAATTTTTATCATTTTTCTTAAGTTTAAATTTTCGAAAAATCATAAAAAATAGAAATAATTTTCAGAAAAATACAAAAAAATAGTTTTTAGCATTAGATTAAATACTTTTAGGTTTACAATCAGAAAAGTCACTTTCAATCCTTTTAGATTTCAATTTTCAATTTTGAGCTTTTAATTTTAAGTTTAAAAATAGGACTTTAATTTTAAAAATAGTTAAAAATAGTTTCTATGTTTTTTATTGGTACTTTGGACTTTTCTAAGGTTTAAAAGAAATTATTTTCTCAATTTTTAGGACTTAATTTGCTATTTTTTAAGATTTAATTAGATTAAATTAGTTTTTAAATCATAATAAATTCAAAAATAATCAAAAAAATATTTTTCTTTTTCCTAAAATTTTCTTTTGTCCTACTTTAGGTTTAGAAATTTAGTTTGCAATTTTAAAGTTTAATTTTGTCTTATTTGCTTAATTGTCGCGTTTTATTTGTTTCCCGTTAATTGTTTAAGTGTTTAATTGCTTTTAATTGTTCATTTTAATTGTTGCTTTATTTAGTAGTTATAGATAATCAAAAATATCTTTTCTCTCATTCAAATCATAATCCAAGCTAAATGTGGTTTTTCAATTGCACAAGTCGTTGGGGAATTAAACGACCGGTGTATACACTTCCCGGTTATATATAGTTTATTATATCATTATTTTATCTTTTAGAGGTGTGCTTTCTTAAGGGAGACTTTAGGAAAGTTCTTAATTGCTCTTTTGGAAATATTATTAGTATATTTTAGTGTGTATAAAAACTCAACATCAGTTTTTGGCGCCGTTGCCGGGGACTTGTGTTAAAGATTCCTTCGTTTTACGTTTGTTGATTTGGTTTGAAGATCCTTTCGTCCTCGAAAGTTTCATTTTTGTTAAATATTTCAAAAATTCAAAAAAAAATTAAAATATAAAATGTAAAAAATATTTTCTTTTTCTTTTTAGTATAGTTATCATATATAAAAAAATATCAAAAATTTAAAAAATTGTCCTTAAAAAAATAAAATAAAATACACAAAGTTGGTAAAAGAACACCAACATATAATACCTTCAATTGAGGTATTATCATAAATAAGTTCCGGTGAATTTGAAAAGTTCCCAAATCGAACCAAAGATTCAAAACTTGCATTTGTGTCATTGTCGAAAATTATCGGCTCACCTTAAGAAGAAATTTTTAAGAGCTACCGTGAAGTAAGTTGATTATTTGGTTTTAAGTTGTCTTTCGTGTATCCATTTAAAATAGATTGTTATACAAAAAATTCAAAATTTTAAAAATCCAAAAAAAAATTAGTGTAATTTTTGTTTACTTTTTAATTTTTTATTTTTAGTGCATGCGCACTCGTTCTCAAGCTAGAAGTCGAAATTGTCGACAACAACAATTAACAACGGTTATTGTTGAGGAACAGCTGTTTCCATATGGCCGACAATCGTAACAATGGCTCTGATGCTACAAGCTTCCCATCGAGGGATCGAAGATGCAATCGTTTGTATCGATAAATGCAAATAATTTTGAGTTAGACAAACTTTGATTAATTTTGTGCAATTAAGTAATCAAATTTACGGGTATCAAGACCCTCATTATCATCTTCGTCTTTTCAACAAGGTTACTTCTACGTTTAGACATCCCGAAGTTTCGAATACTTCGATTAAGCTTTTGCTTTTTCCTTTCTCTCTCGAAGGTGAAGCCCGGACTTGGCTTGATAAGGAACCACCTCGATCGATTCTAACGTGGGATGATCTTGTCTCGAAATTCTTAAAACCAATTTTTCTCTTCGAAAAAAACTACAGTTCGAAATGAATCTCCACTTTCTATCAAATACCGAAGGAAACTCTTCAACGAAGGCATGGGAACGTTTCAAAGGCCAAACCACTACCACTACCTTCTTCGTCAAGTGTCCTCATCATGGTTTCTCGATTTACATCAACTAGATACGTTTACAATTCCTTGAATTCCATTGATCAAGATCGCTTTAGATTCCGATCGCAGGTGAATTTTCTAGATAAGGTGGCCTGTGATGGTTTAGCATTTATTGAGAGTAAATCCAAGGTTCGTTATTCTAAGAAGTGTGCACTGCAATTGAACAAGAGCGAGTACGTATGCTCTCTCTTTTACTTATAACCTTCTCTAATCTTTGAATTCCACAACATCGCGCTTCTCTTAAGACAAAATGGATATTCGAATGAAGACGATAGAAAAGATGATTGGTTTGAAAAGAATGTTTACGACTCCTGCTACCGTCAAGCAAGTCGAGGAAGTTTGTGTCACATGTGGTTCAAACCATAATTTCAACAATTGTCCGTTAACAGGAATGGATTTTCCCCATTTTTCCATGTTAACATCCATCAATTCAAACTAACCGCCACGATGGCAACTTTGTTCAAAGGGGAATCCTCTAATTTGGCAAAATTAGATGAGATCCACCGGGTTTTAATCAACCAAATGTTCAAAACAACCAAGGGAAAACCAAAGCGATATCTAAGGAAAAATTTCAATTCGGATAAAACCGTGTGGAAACAATTTTAATCAAAAAACCATCAAAACAATCAAGGTCAAGTTTACAACACCAAGCTAATCAACCACGGTTTACCAAGTTCCACCATATCAAGCTCCTACGCCCCAAATTCAAGGTGTTTCGAAAACGGATTTTGAAAACTACATCAAGGCAACGATTGCGGTGTTGAAGAAGGTTCAAAATCTAAAGGTCGTAAATTGTCGCGAAATCAAATGTCTATTGTTACGAGGTTTGTGGACATGTCTTTGTGATAATTCTAAAAATCCGCCTCTACTTCGAATTTGGGTACTCTTCCAGTCAAACGTGACTAACTCTCGTTAGCATAATTAATGCTGATCACCACATGGTAAGCGGTAAGACTTTGGAAGAACCTTCGACTCCTCTTGTTCTACATCCGATGTTTCTATTCCTTCAAAAGAACCCGAACAAAACCCGGAGACGTCAACGGAAAAAGTGCAAAATCCAAATTTGGAAAATACGCACCCATGTGCCACTCCGGACGAAGGAAGATTCCATTTCATGGAAATTCCAAAACAAAAGCAAAGAAAACCGTTAATGTTGAAATTCAAGGATTAAGTCTCATGACCTTCAATCTAAACTTTCATATCCCGAGAGGATGAAAGTGAGAGAGAACGATAAAACCAACGTGCTCAACTAAGCGGTTCTTAAGGATGTATCAACAACTCCGTTTTAGAGATTGGATTGAAAGATGCTCTTGTCAGAAATATGCCGGAAGTTTAACAAAGGTTAAGCTGTTGCTAGGAACAAAGAGAAACTCGAGGAGATCACCATTACAACCGTGAATGCCGAATGTTCTGCCATCATCATGAACAAAGTTCCGGAGAACTCGAAGATCCGGGAAAATTTCTTATCCCAGGTGCTTTACAAGAACTCGATTAGGATTATGTGCTTAGCCGATTCCGGAGCTAGAATAAATTCTTTTACCTCACTTATTTACACGAAACTTGGGCTTGAAGCTTTGACTTCCTCTCGAAGGACACTCGTGCTTGCCAAATCGTTCAATTACTATCCCATTTGGGCTAGCCGTGGATGTGTAGTTAGAGTTGATGGTTTTATCTTTGTCTTACAGATTTTGTTGGTGGTTAATTTTTGAACCCGACCCGAGGGAGTGCCTATTAATTTAGGAAAGACCCTTCCTTCGCACCGCAAAGCTCTCATTGATATGTACGAAGAAACCAGTGACTCTTAGAGTAGGAAAGGTAAGACCTTGTTAATTATGCCGTTAAATCTGAGAAAAAACAGAAATAAGCATTTGTTCACGCCATTTCTGTCATCGATTTCTCAAAAGATGATCCGTTTAGTGGCAGTACCACTACTCATTTTGATGATCCTTCTTCTAGTTCTTCTCCGGTGAAGACTAGTGATAATCTTGAGGAGTTCGCCGATCAACTCACTCTTCTTAAAAAAGATATTTCAGCTGGAAATTTTTCATAGTAATCATTCAAATCCTCTTTTTGAATTTGATGAAAATTTCAAATCTGGCACCTAAATCCTCTTTTTGATGAGATGGAAGAAGATGTCGAGATCAAGAATTCCAACGTTTCTAATGAACCAGTTTTACTTAACACACCTTTGTCCGATAAGGTTAAGTATTTTGCTCTAGAAGACGATATTGATGAGATTGATGCTTTTCTAGCCATGGAAGTTTCTTCTAATTTTAAGGAATGTTATTTTGATTCAGAAGGAGACGTAACTTTTCTTGATAAATCTGAGTCTAGTGATGATACTACCCATAATCTCGCTTCCCGAAGTGCATTTTCCGATCATGAACAGAACAAAAGTAATCTTCGATGCTTTTTCTAAGAACGTGATCCTCTGTCACCATGAGATTCGCCGGTGAATTTTTAAAATTCCTTCGAGGAATGATCGTGAATTTTGGGGAATTTCTTAGTCTTTTGACAGTGTTTTTAGATTCAATTCCCAAGTCACAGGAAAATGTTATGCTATCAAAGTTCAGTTTATCGGGTCTCTTCCCGTATCTCCCTATCCCGTTGAGGATAGGGAGCACGCTCAAGTTAGGATCAGATATTTTCCTTGTTCCAGATGATTTAATTCCACCAGGTGTTGAGAATGATGATTCCGAAGATGAAGATAATGAGTTACCTAATCTTGACCACCAAGATGATCCGTCAATTCCTCGTCCTCCACCGGAACCACCGGATGTTGAGAAATGTTTTGAACCCGAAGCGGGTATTTTGATAACCAAAGTGTTTAAGGGTGTTTCTAAATCTCATGATTTTATGGCCAATATTTTACCCACCCTTCCCACCCTTGTTTCAGATTTGACCTTCATTCTCTTTCTTTCTTCATTTCTCTCCTTCGGGAGTGAAGACACCATTTTTGACCCCGGCATCTTCACTTAGAGCCGGTGGCCTCTCATCGGGATGGAACTTTCATGTGCTTTAATGTTTGTCCAAACATTAATGAAAGCCCGATTGAGATTTTCTCTTCCATTTTAACTTTCCCTAAGGACAACTAAATTCAGGGATCGAGTCAAGCTTGTGACTCGGTGACCAAAAACAAGCCGCTTCGTGGGAGTTCACCCCATGCTTATCCTTTTCTATTTTCTTTCTATTTTCTAACAAAAATGTGTTGTGTTGTGAAGAGGCTAGTCTTTTCCGGTTCTTTGTTTTTGTTGTTTGTTTGTTGTGATTTTTGCAGGTATGAACCCAACAATTCTGTAGCTCTAGTGTTCGGGTGTTGTGTCCGGTTCACTCATGATTCCCATATACCTTTTGTTGAAAATTAGTTTGGGGAGATCCGATATCCTTTCATCATTATCGATTCACGTTTATCTTTGCATACTTAATAAACGGCTTAGATTTTCTTAGAGACCCGCTTTTAAACATTGAGGACAATGTTTCGTTTTAGTTTGGGGAGGGAATCTATCGATTTGATGTTGCCTGTTTATTATTTTGTTCACACGTACCCATTTTCCCACAGAAATAGCAAAAAATTTAAATTTTTAAGTTCTTATTTGTAGTAAAAAAATGAAAATATAAAAATATTAGTATTTGATAAATATATATATATATATATATATATATATATATATATATATATATATATATATAAGTGTTAAGACACGAATGTAGGTTTTCCGTTGGTGAGAATAAGAAGTAATTTTTGACCCGATCGAACGTGTTGAGTTCTAGCTTTCTCCCTTAACAATTAATGATGATAGTTTGTGCTAGTCTCATGTAGACTTTAAACATGCTAGACTTGAATCATTAGTAAATGAAGACTTGTGCTAATCTCAAGTAGATTTTAAATATGCCGAGTTGGATTTTATATAGGCTAAGTATTTGCGAATTTCTTTATTAGAGATTTTAAATTGCAAAGAATAAGAGATGATAGTGTTGATTACGAGTTAGGATGCTAAACAAAGTTTATTTGGAAAACTTAAAGGCTTATAAGAATAACTTGTGGTTTTTCTTCCCCGAAGTTCTTAAAATGATTAATTATACGTGTTCTCTTTAATTTTTACAAATTAGAGTTTTGCTCTTAAAAGTCTAATCAACATATTTAGAGAAAAAGCTTTATCGATGATGAAGTCAATCATCATTTGTAAATAAGAATTTTGGTTCAAGTTTATACTTTGGTTTTCTAAAACGAAATTTTTCTATTTGCAAAAATAATGTGTCGAATTAATAATATAAAAAAAATAAAAAAATGTAGTTGGTAAATAAAAAGGATGCAAGTTATAAATCCTTAGTGTTAATAATTAATATACAAACTCCATCGCAATAAAGTACATGGGCATTTGTCGGTTCGCTCCCGATGTGACATCGAAAGAAAGGATGGAGGAGGATACTGTATATTTAGGGTTGGTAGCATAATAAGTAACGGTGCTCTTCGTCGGGTTAGGCGTGGCCGATGTGTCGTTCGAAAGAAAAGTGATACCAGTTCCTAGCCTAATAATGTAAATAGTAATAATAATGTTGCAAGTTAGAAAATAAATAGTAAAAGTTTCATTTTCTAAAACCAATGTATTCTTTTGAACTAAGGTTTGCAAAAGTCTACAAGGCTTTTTCATAGGAAGTTCATGCGTTTCGATTATTATTCTCGGAAAATGGGTGTCAAAAGCTTAGCACTTACCGATGACGGTGGGATTGCTAGAGAAGAAAGTCTATTAATGGGACAAGGTACCAACGATTTCTTAGCTAAGGAAAGGTTTTTGTTTGCTTGGTTGTGACATTACTTAGTGATTAAATATTAGCCCAAAGGCCCATGTGTAAGCTTGGTTCGGATTTCAGCTATCTAAATATGTGGATTTAATGGTTTAAATTAATTTGAGCACACACACTTAAATATATGATTTATGTCGGGAAGAGAAATTCACAAGTTGTAATTATAAGTAGTCTTAGCATCTTAGCTCGTACTTAACGGTGATCTTATTTTTAAGCTTAGCATGGAAAAGTCGAAAAAATCGGGAAAGATGAAGTTATCTTTTAGACACTATATTGTGTTATTGTTCTATGATCCTTAAAGTTACCAAAAAGGTAATGAAAACAATACATTATGTCAACACAAATAAGTTGTAGTTAGGAATATATCAAGAAAAATCATAAAAAGAAGAAAAAGTTTTGAAAATGGGAATTCGGGTGTTTTATAACTTGTGATTTAGAAATTTTCCCCGCAAAAGACTTTACTACTTCTTAAAGGATTAGTTTGGGGAAATTTCTTAGTATTTGGTTATAAGGCATGTAATATTGCGTGAGGACACACAATCGTTTAGTTTGGGGAATTTTGATATGTGTGAAATACACATATCCGTTTATACTTCAAAAGGCCCAAATAAGCCCAAAACACAGTGAAAATGGCAAAAATATGCTTGGTTTGTGTTTGTATGTGTGCAGGTACGGATATATCAAAAATCACATGAAAACCATCAAAAACGGGCAAACACGGACACGAGAACGGAAGAGTGTACGAAAGCCGGAAGCCAAAGTCAACCCTCAGTCAACCTTCAGTCAACCCTGGGTCAACAGAAGTCAACCACAAAATGACAAAATCCCAAATGTTCCAAATCAATCCCTTAACTTTCCAAAAGTTACTAAATAGTCCTAACTATTATTGGGCCCTTTAAAACCTAGCCCCTATTCACCTTTTATAAAACCACAAGGCCATTCATGCCATTTTTAAAAAAATCTTTTAATACTACAAATGTGATAAACAAAAGACAAAGGACCTTATCTTGACAAATAGGCCAAAGTTTTATAAAATGGACATTTAACTTTTGTCAGTTAAAACATGACGCAAAAAGGGTAGCACTATTTTCACATCTCCTTCAATTTTCCTAGTGTCATAATCCTAAGGGCTTTTCTAAATTGAGGGGTGATTTAGACCATTCAAGTAATGGAGAACGCAATGGCTAAATTATAGCAGGAATCACACGGTAGGCTATGGCAAGAAGCACAAGAGTAGATGGATTGGCAAATCTGTTGTGAATCCCAAAGAGAGATCCAAACAGCTCTTTCTAATTTCATTTGCCAATGATTGTATGGTTGAATGGTGGAGATTCAAAAGGAGCGTCGTGCAGCAATGGCACTGCCTAGAAGATTCATTGTATGTACTATAAATACCTCACCTCTCAGACACATTAGCATCTCTTTTTCATGTAATTTTTATTTTAAGTATTTTAGGCTTATGAAGTTTATACACTAATTTGAAAAGGAGAAATTCAAATTATTGTTAAAGTTAAAACACTTAATATCTTAAGGGTGTGGTGTGTAAACGGATTACTAATATTTCTTCTTGACTCACGACATTACTTGTCCATGTCCACCTGATTATACGAAGTTCTAAAAACCACTTATATTAATCGATTTTCCTCTAACATTCTCTTTAAATCCAAATATTTGAAGTTTTAGACCACATTTAAATCAGTTTTATGCTAAAAATCAAACAAAAGGAGCTTTGATGTGCGATTGTCGTAGGACTCCTACACGAGAAGTTTTACAACTCCCTAGGCAGTGCACCTAATCGTTGTAGTGTAGTTATGGGGAAGACTCTGGGTTGTTTATCGTTTCACTCGAGGAATAGGTTGGAAAGGCTTTATCACAGTCTAACAGAATTCTAAGGGTTAAGGAAAGATTCTTTTTGTGTTTTTATATTTTGTGGAAAGCAAGTAAATCATATAATTGGTGAGAGGTTTTGGATTTCGCTATTAAAACTAAAATAATTTTTAAACTAATGGTGATAACATAGATAAAAGATTGTGCTTTATTTAAGCATATTATATCCCTAGATTGCTTCTCCTAATGTTGTTTCCTTGTCAACACCTTGTTTGATCTATGATATAAGTGATTACCAGGTCGTATCCAAAGAATGTGAATTGATACCCTCGATTCAGTTTGGACAATGTTATGATTGATTTTTAAACTTTTTGATTGAATTTTTTATGAAAAAACAATTTAAAACAATTAAAGGCGAAGATGAGAAAAATAACTAAACACGCGGACGAAAAACGGAAATGACAAAATAAACCCTAATTAGCACCTTAACCTAGAATTTGAATTAAAAATCTACTTCTATGAGTAAAAATAAAGGGATTTGCAAAATTTGAAAACTTATACCGATAAATTTCTGAAAAAAAATTCACAAAAACGAATAACGGGAATTGAAAATCGAGCCCTAAAAGCTAAAATGCTCAAAAATAAACTTACAAGAGTCAAACTAATTTTCCCACGTTCTTAATGATAAAAGAAAATTTTATAAGAAAGATTTTTATTTTTTTGATTATTTTTCTATTTTTTATTATGCATTTTTAAGTTTTTAATGAAAATAAATGTTTAAAAATACTAAACGTAATACAAAAATTCTAGAAAAATTACAGAAAATAGCTAAGACTAATTAAATCCTAGAAAAAATAAGCCCGATGTCACAGCTTATTAAATAAGCTGCAAAATAAGCTTTAACAGCTTATTAGGCTTATAAAGCTAAAAAGTGTATAAAAGATTACTTGTGCAAGGGTCTTATGAAAAAGACATGGGCACCAGCAGTATAAGGAGTAGTGTGTGTAGTGTGATAAATAGGTTGAGGTGTTGAGGTGGGGTTCGAGTCTTGCTCACCCCCGACTTCACTTACTTTTTTTTATTTTTATAAAAAAAAACTTAAAAAAAGAAAAGTTGTTAAGCACCTAAAGATAAGCATTTTTAATAAAAGCAACTTTTAATGAAAAGCCCTAAATAAGCTAGAAATAAGCTGAAAATGGTGACAGACTACTTAACTATGTTTTTGGTATTTTACTTAAAACTTAATAAGCTAAAGATCATAATAAGCTAAGACTAAGACAACTAAGCTATTAACAACTTAAGCCTACACTATTAAGCTAACTTGAATAGAAATAAGATCACAAACTCAAGCAATAAGCTGAAAATCAAATTAAGCTGTTATATGAAGACTACTAACCAAACAGACCTTAATCCTACTTTTGAGCTTAAAATTAAGCAACTAAATAAGAACTATAAGCTAAATGACTTGCACCTTCTAAAAGCCTGACTAAAATGCTATTTGAAAAAGCTTTTAAAAACTATTTTGGAAAACTTTAGCTTATGGAAAAAGCTTAACAAAACAGACAGTTTACTCAGCTCTTGCTGAGTTTGGGTTTTTTTTATGAAAAGAAAACTAGCTGATTTTAAAGGCTAAAACAGATAACAAATTAAGCTAGATTTTAAAAACTAATTTCAAACTTGTAAACTATGAGATATAAGCTACTTATATGCTGAAAATTAAATCCTAACACTTATTTAATCCTTCTGAAAATGAAACTAGAAAACGACCCTTTTTTAGTTTTCCTGTTGATGCATTGTAGGCAATGTATAGAAAGACCAATTTATAAGGAAAAAACTAGTGAATTGAAGAACTTAAAACTTGTGTTATTCAAAATAAATATTAAGAGCAGAATCAAAATTACTACCTAAAACAGACTTGAGCTAAAATGCACTTAAAAATTAACCAAATTATCACAGATTCTACATTAACTAACTATATTATAAAAACTTTGATTTTAAAACTATATCTAATTATCAATAATCCTCTATTTTTCCTAACTTAATTGAGGGGAGAAATCATATACTATGACCAAGAAGAGGTCTTTTTTTTTTAAAAAATTGCAAACCAGTACTAACTTGAAGGTTAGTAATGCTAAAGTACACCCCTTAACTAAACATTTTTCATTTAGCTTATGAAATTTGAATCTAGCTACTAAACTTGATACAAGGGTAACAAACAACTTATGACAAACCTTATTAGCTTAAACTAACAACTAGATAAGCCATAATTAAAGAGATTATAACTATGCTATGAATTTTTTAAGCTTATGACAGATTTAAAGAGCAAATATGAGAAATCTAATATCTATTCTATAAAAATCAAAAACAGATAATGAAAGCTATTTAACAAGCATAAAAACATATAGATAAGCAACTAATAAGCAACTAGATAAGTAAACTTACAGTGTGCTTTAGCTAAACAAAAGCAAAAATGCTCAAAGAGCTTATCAACAACTCTGGCTTATCAATGATAAGCCAGTATAAGTCCTTGGAAGCTCTTCCATAGCTAGCTTCCCTTCCATAAGTCCACAGTCCAAAAACAAGGGTATTTAGGCTGATTTTAGAGTTTGAGTTGATTAAATGACTATTTAAGCTCAATCACAAGCTTAAAGACTTGTGAGAGCTATAATGAGCTTGTGTGAGTAGCTTGTGATAGAAGTGAACAAAAACATTGAGATTTATAAGAGCTTATGATACTTTATTTAAGAGAAACTAGATTTCATTGACTGAAAAAGCTTGATTACATTATACTGAAAAAGAAGATTACAAAAGTTTGAATGAAAATTACAATATGCTAACACTAAAGCTTAAGCTAAATTTTAACTAAAAATCTAAAAGCTAAAAACTAGGTGCATGTGTGTGTGAGGATGAAGGGCTATTTATAGCATCCAACTGAACCTTCTAGTCCCCTCATTCTGTTAGACGCTTCTTCCTTTCTTGGCCCTTGATCATTTCTCAATCATTGATTCTTCAATACAAGCCTGTTGGATTAGATGTCTAACAAGGATGCAGCGTTTGGCATTCCGTGTGATTATGACTGTATGCTTCTTTCTGAGAGTAGTGAGGTATAAATTGCTTCATTCTTGTGTTTCTTTACTATTCACGTGACATACTTTGATGGTGTATTGGCCAATGAGAGGCTAAGTGAGTTTTTTTTAACCCTGACATGTTGTTACTTGACACCTGAATTACCACTTTCTAGCCCTCAATTTAAAAACTTGCCCTTTGTTTATTTGACCTTGGGGTGTAAAACAGGGTCTATGGGTGAACAGTAGGTAAACACTTTTCCGCTCTTTTCTTTTTAAATGGTTGTGTTTAATTGTGTTGACCCGGGCTTATTTTTTCTTTGACTTGGGTTTGGGCCAGGTTATAAGGGATTTGGGCCCGGGTTATGGAGTTTGGTTTTATTATAGAAAGATAACGGTCGTTATCTTTTATTAATAAAAAGATAACGACTGTTAGGGCATTTATGAGTTTTTTTGTAATTTGGTTTAACATGAAGGGCTATTTTGGGGATTTTAGATTTTGTCTTTTAGTAACCTTGACTTTCGTTGACCAAGTTGACTGAAGGTTGACTAGGGTGTTGTCACTTGGATAGCTTTCCTACCCCCCCCACACCGGCTTTTTGCGTGGTCTTTCAGTTACTTGTGTTCGTGTTTGCCCGGTTTTAACCGTTTTCTTATGGTTTTTGCTTTATCCATACCTACACAATAAGAAAGACAAAACAAGCAATATTTAAGTATTTAAAGCGCAATTTTGGTCTTTTTAGGGTCTATTTTGATATAAAATAGATATGTGTTTTCACACATATCACACCGTATCCTACATTGCTCGATACGACGTATCGATGAGTTTTCAGACTCTGTAAATAGACGATCCTAAACTCAGTTTTAGGTATGCAAGTGAATCTCTAAACCACCAAGTCAACCAAGAAACGAATAAAGGGCCGTAGAAGGTCAGAAAAGAGCCTCAAGATCATAGAGAAATACTCTTTGTAATCTTCCCTGCAAACGTATATGCGTTTCGACTTTGATTCTTGATTTCTTTATTTTAATCGTTATATATCAAACCGTGTGTATTTTTACGATGGACTATGGGTGATACCTTTAGGTTTCAGCCCTGTTTATGGAAGAATCTAATGTTTGGATTTGTTTAGCTTGATTGCTTATTGTATGTTTGATGTTGTTTATGTTTATCATATTTATATTCGTTTACGTGCTTAAAGTATGTGACCTATCATTCAACATGGGTCTAGTCCTACATATTTAATGCGCTGAAACTTCGGTGTTGTTTGGGCAATAGGATATAAAAAAGAAGGGGGGTTCCCCGTTGGGATAGCTCTTCCATTTGCAATATAGATATCTAGAATATATGATCACAATTATTGACCTCTCTCTTTACCTTAATAGTTTTAGTGTGCTTAGTTGAGCCATAAGGTGATCATGGTATCAACGAGTACGTTCTTATTCCCTTGGTATGACTCGTGACATGTGGACTACTTAGTATATAAATTGGTCGGTTAAACAGGTAAAGTGAGTAAAGTCATAATAAGCTAGGGTTTAGTAAGAGTCCCATTATTAATCTCCCAGGATAGATTATAATCAACAAATGCTTGCTTTATGCAGATGCGTCTAATTATGATAGAATTAGCGTGTCTAGGTCTTAGAAAGAAGTATCGCCTAAGCCTAGGAATGATTTGCCCTTCGAGATAAGACAATCATTGCACTAATAAACAAACCTGTATTTTTAATGGATTATTCATGGTTGATATGTTTTCCTTACATTAGTTCTCGAGCACTTCTCTATCGTTTGTTATTCTTCTTTGTGTATGTTTATTGCTATTACTTGTCAATCAATACCTTAGGTTTAAGATAAACAAAATAACCGTGCCAGCTCTTCAGGTCGATACAACCCCTTTTGCATTAGTTCTAGGTTTAAATTTGATAACTAAAAATCTAATAGAATTATGATTTAACGATCTCGCTCTTAGTGATACGAACCCTACTTACCAAGAAAGCTACATCTTGACGGGTTACTCTGCCCGTTAAGTTTGTTTTTTACGGTAATAGTCGGCATAAAATAATTAGTAAAACTTCGATTACATAAATAAACTAATTACCTAACGACTCTCATCAACAAACATGTAACTAGTAATAACGTAACGTAATGTGTGCAAGTTACTCGTATTTAACAATATTTTCAATGCATACTTGCTATCCCATCTCTCGACGTCTCAAGTCTACATCAACACCGACATTTGGTTGCATCCAGACGTAAATCACGTAAGGTATGTACAAACAACATTAAACTTGTTAGGATGATCAAAGAAATAGTTTTTGTCTTTAAACTTTCTTATTTTTATAAATATAACAAAACTATTTCTCCAAACTTTTTTAGAACAAAATAATATTTTTGAATTAGAAAAGTAATGTTTTATTTGGTATTATTTGAAATTTAAAAAATATTTGGTCATTTCCCCACTAATCAAGTTGTCACTTTCACCAGATTTTCCTCACCACAAAAAAAGGACAAAAACACGTGGCGTCGTGGCAGGTGCGGGTCCGTAAATAGGGCGGCTGGTCCTTAATTTTGGGCGGCGGCCCTTTATAATAACAGCGGACCCTAAGATATCTGGGATGCATTTCATGACTGCTGATTTTAAGCTCTTATAATTAGTGGGTCACCTCCAACTATTTTCACTCATAACCATTTTCATGATTTTCTTTCAGTTCCTTTATCTTTCTCTAGGATCTCTCTAAATCTTGATCAATTCAACTTGGTTAATCTTGTTTAATTGTGATCAAATCTTTTATTCCTTTTCTCTTTCTCAAGTGCAAAGAGAAGAAAACTTTCGTCAATCGTCAGATACGGACATTTATGTAGACTATAGTTAGTTCTATTTGGTTGAGAGGACAGTATTTGATTACACATAGATCTAGTCACATTATTTTTCATTCTTGTGTTGTTGTGTAGATGTAGATCCGGATAGTGTATAAATCGGAAGTGTTGATGTTGTGTCGGTTAGTATTTCGGTCCTCAAAATACAAGTATGGGTGATAGATTGGTTCTAGCTAAGATTAGGACTCGACATCTAGCTTAGTGTTAGAAAAGAATATAAGCGATGTGGTTTATGTGTTTTGCCATTAAAAACACTAAGGTTTGTTATGTTGGGCCCATAAAACATAACGGGGTATTGGTGGAACCCGAAGAAGGATGTCGACATCTAGTTAGTGTCGAAAAAATAATATAAGAACGTTTTATAAGGGCTTTCTCCGCTAAAGGGAGTTGTTGATTAGTGAAGTATCTCTTGAGTTGGATTACTCGGGGAGTGGAGAATAAGCGTAGGGCGAAGAGGATGCTTCGTAACCGATTCCACTATAAATCACGTTCGGTTTTCATGTTCTTTGTACCTTTCTCTTTATTATTTCTTTACGTTTATCGCTTTACTTTTACATGCATTGTGTTATGATTGTGTGAATTGTTGTGTCTGTTGTTGTAAGCGCATGGTTGTGTTGCTCTTTGTAGTGGAAACATTAGTGATTTGTGGATATATTGATAGACATATGCATTAGTATTGGTGAATCTCTTTATCGGTAACGTTGTATATTGCAGTTCATACTTAATTGGTGATTGAATACAAAAAGATCTAGTCAAAAAAATCTTCATGGAGGCGGTCCTATAATTGGGCCACCCCTTATGTACTAGGTGGCCCCCCATTTATTTATGGGACCGCTGGTTGGAGGAGGTGATGTAATTTTCTTTAGTAATTATCATAAATATTTTTAGAACTGAAAAATGATTCACCCCCCCCCTTTTACGGTTTCCATAATGGTATCAGAGACAGGTAACTCTGAGTTTCAAAACAAATGGTTTTTAAAATAGAGTATGATCCATGTATCAAATTACCTTATGAAGGGGGGAGGGGATTAAATATGAAAAGTGTTTTGTTGTTTGATTCATACTAGTTTTGTTATTAAATATACTTCGTATACTAGCTTGAAGGAAAATTTTCTCAAAAGAACTTGGAAGTGTCAACTTATGTTTGTCTAAGTCGTTAAGCGTTAGAAATGATGTACTAAAACACGAAATTTATATGCTGGAACAACTATTTTAAAGTCTTTGTTTACAATTAAAGTTACCAAACGATTTTGAACACAAAAAATGTGTTTTGTTTTTGGTTCATGGTGGCACTTTACCCTAAAAATAATTTTCTTCCCCACAACAAAACATTTTTTTCTAACCAAACATTTTTCCTACATACATAAAACTCCTCCAAAATTCCCCAACTCCCCCCCTCAAAAAAAAATCCCCCCTAACACTACATATCACTATAAACCACCTCCCAAACTCCTCAACCAACCTACACCAAACCAAACCCCCACAACCCATACAACCAAACCAAAACCACATACTCACATCTAAACAAACACTATATACCACACAAAATCTAATAACACCCTAACCCCAATACAAAACCAAAAACCAAATCTACTTTCAAAAAACAATCATACACAAATCCCAAACTAATCCAATACCAAACCCCCCACTATCAAACCAACCACAAATCCAATTTTCTTTCCAAAAACAAAACCCCACCCACACTCACCTACACATAACACACACAACCCCCCCCTCCTCCACACCAACAATATAAAGAACTATCAATTAATAAACAAAATATAAACCCAATTAAACACCACAACACCTACCCAACACCAAATAACCAATCTACCAACACACACACCCCCCATCCATACATAACAAATACATAACACTAAAATGTGATACGGAATCTAACCCCAAACACTTCCCCCAATCAAAATCTTAAACCTAATCCCCCAACACTACCTACTTTCAAATCATAGATGTGTAGTGCTACTCAAACTTTCTATCTATACGTTTATTGGTGTATTGTACGATGATAGGAGATATATAGCCAATACTCACCAAAATCTATACTGCCCCCCAAAATCCCATCTCTCTAAACACTAAAGAAATAAGTAGTGTTCTCTCCGTGTGTCTCTAATAATCTCTCCGTGTCACTGAGTGCAGACTCTAGTGCGCCAATACACATACCTAATAGACGACTACTATAAAAACCACACACCTGCACATACATATCTCAAATAATTGCCACTCGCTCTCTGTAGTGCATAGTGTCGATATAAACATCTTCTCACCATCATACAAATGCGCAGCAATTATCGCACCACACCAGAGTCGCGACTCAGCTAATTCCACTCCACACGAGTGTCAATCACGCACTCTCTCCAATCCATCTCGCGCAAACACTTATCTTATGACCACTGACGACACCAGCAGACTTGAAGAGATATATATAGAGAGATAAGATCTTTCCCAGTCCACTCTACAAACACCCACACTCCATACTACCACTGTTACCTGTCACATCTTCTCTACACACCCTCTCACATATAGATATCTTAAATCCTCTCTCTCTCCACGTAAGTGAGATCTGATCAGAGTACTCCCTCTCTGGAATGACTTGTCATGACCTACTCAGAAGACTCCTCCACACCCTCCACCTACCCCATAAACAACACCCCCTCAACACTACCCACCACACGTTCCATGTGACAACTCCCCCACTAAAAATAACCCCTACGTGCTGACACAACTACAGCTCTCGTGTTGTCAACTACTCTCACAACCATACCTTACACTCTAGATAGAGATAGTCTACACCCTGCCACAGACCACCCATACTACCCACTCGTGTCAACATTCAATCTCTACACACACCAAAAAACAATCTATATACATCAATGAAATATCACTTTCTAACAATATGTACTGTCTATCACCTCTCACCTCCTGCTACTACTACGTTCACACAACACCTCACTCTCAATATAAGTCCTAACCCCCCCACCCAGATATCCAAAGTAACAATCCACACCTACTCTCAGACTATCCTTACTTCCCCCCAATCAAGAGAGAGTATAGAGATGTATATCCTCTCCCCACAACTATTACAATTGCTGCATAACCAACACTCTACATATGCACCCACCTCACCTCACTATCTAACACCAAAACAATAGAATCCACCAATATCAAACCTGCTCTACTATAGACATGTACAACACGCATACAATGCGTAGACCACCCCTCAGACGTAATACACCCACACTCATCCTGCACCATCTAACTTACATACTATCTACATAAAAGAACTCTGTGCGTCTTACACTCGACAACCTATCCCCGCGCCTGCATACTAAAAACATACAACGCTTTAATGAGTTACATACCAAGCTGAATGTACTCTTATATTCTTGTACTGCATAGACAGCCCCCGCATGTGTGTGTGTGTATAGATAGATGGATTCCTCCTAATAATATATTTTGTCTAAATATCCACATCATGCATATTAATAGTGACGTGCTCCGATCTAATGCACAACCTTTTACGTCCAGCGTTATTGTGACGCACTGCGTAATGGATTTGTGTTCAGTAAAGTGTAAGTCAGTTTATGTCTCATAGTACGTAAGGAATGTCATCTCAGTGTGTATAGAGTCGTGCATCTCTGTTCGAGAAAATAATCCACTCTCAATGATCAGTGATTCTCGCTTGACGGTATATAATAGAACCATTTGTGAACTTTACTTTGAGCTCTCTGTCAATGAACGTATTCAGACAGGTCTACGCTAACTCGCAAAAACTGACAAGCTATTTACCAGAATTTCTCATCGGCAAATAGACAGTCTCTACTAAACGATTCATTTGTCATTCAAGAATTCTAAGCCTCTCAAGTACTTATCTTCTAGTCTACTGAAGTGAGAGAAGCCTAGAGTACTCTCCTTATATCTCAGGATGCAAGAGAGACTTGATAGTGTGAAGCTAATTTTATGCAACTATATGCCTAGCTTAGTATTAATAGTGTTATGTCGTGCGTGGATGCTATCAATAGATTATGGACTGTAATTAAGAGGAGATTATATTGGATCTAGAGTTATAGTTCGTGCTGTATAGATCTGTTGTAGTAGTATACTGACGCTAATCAGTACTTTCTATCTACTGTCAATCGAAGTGTAGACTGAGATTAGAGTTTATGTGGTTTAGGCCTCGCGCTGTGTGAAACTCAGGAATGATGTGATGTTATGCGCTAGAGTCAGCAGTAGGAACGTCATAGATCTAATACGAGGAGTAGGACGCGATTTTGTTACGCGTCATAGATAGACTTTGTGATCATTATTGTGCTTGAGTTGTACTGATGTATGAATGTGAGTGTGAGACGAGCGCACGCAGTTGCGGTATGGCGCGAGAATAAGTCTCATGCGCAGTATCAGTATAGCGCATCTCGCACTGACGTTAGTAAATGTGTAAGTAGCACGTGCTTTCATTGCTGTCGCTCTAAGACGCTTGGATGTCTAGATATAGATGTTTCTCGTGCCTGATTACGTTTGAAGAGGGTGCTAGCATTGATGATTGTAGATATATGACTTGTATTTCACGCGTTAGAGTGCTGGATGAGCATCTTGCCGATGAGGCGTGTGTCGAACAATGCTAAGCAGAGAAAGAGTACTGCTAGAGTTCTCACACAGTTAGATTGGCACCAATATCTAAGTGTAGAGGTATCGTGTAGACTAGTGCTGCTGAGAACTCGATCTGCATAGAAGATCGCGGTTGATCTTTTTGAATGTGTGTTTATTTATATTTGTATCGTGTGAACGTATGACTACCTATATAACTATGTTCATTATCTCTATCCGTCTGTCTCTATAGGAAGTGATCATCCTTGTACTCATCGCGCGCATTGTATGATCACTATGGCTGTGTCATTGGGATCGATGGATACTGTCATCTTCTGTTATGAGGTTACTCGCTGTGTGTCTTTATGTGTGTGTTGGGATAGTGAGTGTTGCGCTATGAAACTAGGATCAGACTATGAGATGTCTACTATGTACTATGCTCGTGTTCTCATAACTGTTGGTAGATAAGTCGCGGACGCGGATGATACATTTAGATATGTGTGTCGCGCTGTGAGGGTTAGTAAATGTTAGAGAGTCGCTGCTATGTGCTCACGACATCCTCTGAGTGCAGAGATGTCTACTCATAAGTGTAGAGAGTAGTCAGGTGAAGCTGCACGTCTATTCACTTGTGTTGTGTGCAGAGAGTAGTGAAGTCAGGTACTAGGGTATATGTAGTGCTCGTAGAGTTCTGTGACAGTGCTATAATTGTGCTACTCTGACTGCAAGTAGGCTATCAGTGATGAGAATGTGAGGTGCGCAGTCTCGCGCGTGTCTAGTGTCATCTTGTGTGCTCTCGTACTCGATTGTTTGAGTTCTCAGTGAAGTCCAAATGTAATGCTGGTCTGCAGTACTAGCGCTTGGGAGGCGACTAGTCGCATCTATCGAGAGCGATGCGTGTTATAGTAATATCGATTAGTCTGCGCAAGTACCTGAGAGAGTTCCACGAAGTTCTTGAATATGATGGATAGTATGCCGGTGCCAGTGCTAGGTGAGAAGCTAAGATTGTGGACTCTGAGATTCAGAGTGGAGAGGCGTTCGCGTGATCGTCGAAGAGAAGGCGGGTGACACACTTAGTCCAGGTTATCTGGTGCGCATGAGAGAGACCAGTATGGAAAAATATAGGAATTCTATTTTATCTAACGGTGGAATGACTTGAGTGGCGCTAAGGTGATTCAGTTTTTGTCCAACTTCAAAAATTCATAGAAAATCAACCGTGCGTCGGATTTTGACGATTCAAAAACCAATTTTGAAGGATTTTGAATGTACTTTCTAATGAAATGGGTCTTAAATCTTCATTAAAATTTTAAGTTAGTCAAAAAATGAAATACCACATAGTGCTAAAATTTTGATTTTGTTTTAAGCGTAAAAAGTCGATTTTAACCTTTCTTTTCGAGTCGGGCACTTCTAGTTGGCATCCCTTTAAACATTGGTGTATTTTATCATTGGAAAGTAAATGTCTTTTTTAAATTTACTAATGGGGAGGAAAATGATTTATTTACAAATAAAATCAAGCTATGTATACATTGTTTTATTTTATACACAAAACGAAGTGTAGTATTTTTGATGTGTTAGTAAATGATTATTTGTTCTACTTTGCATCTTAATATTGTTAATCAATCTTTGATATGCTTATTGTATTTGTAGTTGAGCTTCTTAGTTAATTAGCATAATTTCGTCATGTGCGTTATTTATTAGTTTTCATGTTTATGCCTCAATTGATCTTATGGTAGATCTTTTGCACTAAGTTGTGAAATTGCTTTTACATTGCATATAGGTATAGATCACTATGTTTACAAATGTTATATCAACATCTTGTAAATCTTATTATTTGTGGTAACACACTAAGGATTGAGAGCTAAGCGAGTTTGTCAAACCTTTTGAAATTTTTTGTCTTGCACGATTATCGTGTTACTAGTTCAAGTGATAAAATGTGTCACCACCATATATTTAATAGTTTCATTTAATCAAAGTCTCAACAAGGTCTCTGGACTTGTCCATCTATTATCTTTTTAACACATTGGTTGGCTAAAACAGAGGAAAGATCGTAAATAACTTATTAGTATGTAAGAAAAAGAAAATGTGTTTTGAATTTAGTTTGTGCTTGCATTAGCCTAATTCACAATCACAACTAATAAATATTTAGATTAAAATGAACATAGTATTTGTTGTAAATCTTAATTTTGAAAGCTTGACTTTCTTGGTAAGAAAATACTTTCATTATGTAGTTTTATTTTTGCATAAATTTCAACATTAACATTCACTTGAAATGAAAACATTTACTCTAGTCAAAAGCTTGAAAATATTATATGAACATGAATAGTTACGAAAAATGATTCGTAATAAATGCTTAAAAGGACTAGATAATTTTTGGTACTCATGAAAAAGTCAAAAACCTATGCAATTGGTGTGCACAATAACTAATACATTTTTCTCACATATAAAATATATGAAAATCTCAAAGAAACAAATAAACTCATCATTTTAAATGATCTCACACTTAAGACTAGTTTTAGGCTTAATGGAACACAGTAGGAAAATCTTTATTTCTTTTTTTTTTAAAAGAGTGTTTGTAAGGGTCAAGAAAGATTTCATATATATATATATATATATATATATATATATATATATATATATATATATATATATCGATTCATTATTCAAATTATGATTGATATCATTTTTCGAAATCAAATTGCCAATTCTTGAGTTTGGATATGAAAGGATTCTTATTTGTCTAGCTTTAAGATTATATCAAAATATAACAAGAGATGTTATCTTAAACCTACATACTCAATCACACTCGATTGATATAAAAATAATGACATTCCTTTCCAAGACGATAAGAATATGCATCGGATCATAACTCACACTGGTGTAGATGATGTCATATTGAGTCTACTTGTCCAATAGTTGTGTTCCGAATATTTGGCAAATATATGGATAAAATACACAATAAAGTAGGATTGACGACTTGAATGTTTTGTCCAAAATATTCAAGTAATTTACCTTGCAATGCAATTGATAAAGTTGTCTTCCCCGAAAATCCAAACATGAGCAAATGCACAACATATGTAACTTTGCTCAAATAATTCAAAAGCACAACTTAAAACTTAAATTCTCTTCTCATCAAAACTTTCTCTTACTTTACCAAATAAGCTAATATTTCTTCTTCACCAAATAAGAACCCTTTAACCATCTAAGGCTAGGAATATGAATAATTGAACATATTCCTCAAACCATTATCGTGCTTTCTTTCAATAAGTGATCGTAAGAGGATTTCGAATATGAAGATAATTATTATTCAAACGATAATCAATCTCACTATTCAATCCAATTACAAATTTGGAATATGAACATGAAATCGAGATTATGATTTATCTAGATCACAGAAATATCAATCAAATGACCATAGATATTTTCCCGTGTCTACATGTTTAACCATCCTCGGTTATTACATGAAATTACGAAGTCGATTGCAAGACAACGAGATTAGTCATCAAATTGTAATTCACACTTGCAATGAAGATATTTCATTAAGTCTAAAGTGTTCAAATGTTGTGTTATTAGCTATGGTCAAATTATACATGCTAAACTTAACACACTCTAAGTAGGATTGACGACTTATGAATTTCCATCGGGAAACTCATAAGTACTCCAACTTGATAAGCAAGTCTTGGACGTCATTTCCGAAAACTCAAACCAAGGACCCTTATAATTTATATAAGCTTCTCCTAATAACCTAATGTCAACACCATCTCTCATAATGGGAAAATGATCCTTGCCCAAACTTGGCACCTCCACGGATCGATGGATCCTTCGTCCTAGATTCATCTTTGGTTTAGGTAGACTCGCCCTATGGAATTAGACTTAAACATCTTTTCTTGTTTAAAAGTCCAACATACATTTAACTAAACTTTAGTTAATTATCATATTTCTACAAAGAAATATTCATAAGATCTATTAAGGTAAATAACCTTAATTGGATTTATTTCATAAAAGACATGCAAAGGTGCATTCTTTGAACACTCCCAATATAGAGCATTACACATTGTCTCCCTGAGAATACTCCTAGGTCCTAGATGACTCATTCAACCCTATGATTCCACACATCTTGATTAGGATTATGCGGACCAGTATTTAAGCATGTTAGTTGAGTCATGTTAGGCCATGCATGAAAAGACAATACAAAGTTTATCTTTGCTACACTTCATTAGGAAAATATAGGAATTTTATTTTATCTAACATGAGAATTTCTACTGGAGAATCTATTGCACTAGAAATTCAATTTGACCTAACAGTTGAATTGCTTCTAAGAGTGAAGTTAGGTTCATGGTATAACCCATAAAAATGGTCGTGTTTAGCCTAAATTGAGTACCACTAGTGATAGTCTCATATTCATTCTCTAATTTGATTAAATGGCTCTTAGAATTAAAAATGGTGATACTAATAGAAAATTTAAACAAACGAGAATTAAAAACGTGAGCTAAAACTAGAATATAAAAATTCTAAAGCACTAATACTAAAGACTTTTATACCTAAAAATCACAAATATAATAAAGAAAATTTTAGTGAAAAAAAATTAGAATTTTTTTAGCTATTTTGTAATTTCTATTAATTACTAAAGAAAATTGAATAACTAAAAATACACATTTCTAAAAAGTAACAACTCAAATTCAATTTCTATTTTTCAAAAAATACTAAATTAAAGAAGAAAATTATTACAAAAAAATTAGATTTTTCCAACTATTTTTCTATTTTCTATGAATTTCTTAAGAAAAAGAAATTACCAAAAACCTATTTTAATTTCTAGAAAATACAAATTTAATTGGAAAAATAAAGAAAAATGAAATTTAACTACTGAAAATGTGCAGAAAACTAATGGTATGAAAATGCCCAATTTTTACTAATCAATTGAACCCTAATTTTGCTAATTAAAACCTAAACCCTAATTTTATTAAACTAATATTAAAAATATTAATCCTATTTTATTAACCTAAAAGAACAGGGTAGAAAGTGCAAAAGATAAAAGTAAAGGGTAGGCGGGGTAAGTAACAAAAATTTACACTATAGTTAAAACAGGACACCCTTAACTATTGAGAAAATACCAAACAGACCCTACGACTTAAGCACAATTTAGCTTATTGCAAAAGTGAAAATAAGCAAAAACTTAAAACAGAAAAGTTACACCTGAGCTTTTCTACTACAACTTTAATAAAAGCACTTTGACATTTTATCTACTAAATAAGCTAGAAATTTAACTTTTTAAACTGAGCTACAGTAACTATGCAGTTTCTTTGAAAATTTAACTTTTCTAAACTTTGGCTTATTTCTAGCTTAATACTCAATGAAAATAAGAACCAAAAGAATCTACAAGAATCCTTATGATTTAACAGATATCTAAAAAGAAATAAGCTAAAAGAAAACTAGATTAACAAGAAATTTGCTCTTAAAAAGTGAAGGTTCAGGCTTAATGACTGTCCTTAAGCAATTCCTAATAAGCTAAATAGCTCAACTCTAAATTCTAGAAACTGGACTTTTGAAAATAAGCTATTCTATGAATATAGAATAAACCTAGATAAAAAGATTTTGGAAATAACAACTAGAAATTAGAATCCAAAAGTAAATCTTGACTAACTCAACAGACTTAAGCACAATCTGAAACAGCTACTTAAGGCCTATTTTTAAGCTACCAAATGATTTTCAAAATGAAAAAGTTGTGCTTCTATTTAAAGCCTGTACTACTAGCTTCTAAGAATGGCTTTAATCTCAGAATTTGGAATCCATTTGATGACTTAAAAATGCTAGTAAAAAAACTGTGAGGCTTATTTGCTACTATTTGCTACTGCTATAACAAGTTTAGTAAAACTGCAAAATGGAAACAAGAAACCTAAGAATTCAATTTCTACTGAATTTAGATCCTAAATGGAAATGTAAACAAGCACTAAAAGAGTAAAAGCTGTAATCTACTATAGAATAAGCTGTGACTGAAATTGAAAGCTGAAAACTAAGGTTCACTTAGAAAAACTTGCTGAACTAAGATCTAGCTTATGAAAAATATTGAAAATCAATCCTACAGCTTATTCTCAGCTATCAAAAGTGGACTTAAGGCATAAAGTGAGCTAAAATGTGTTTAGCATAAAATTCAAGCCTAATGCCAAACACACCTTAAAAATTGATTATTTCTATACAGCTTTTAAAATCTATCTTTAAACTAAATAACTAAAAACCTTATATCTACTCTAGCTATAACTAATCCAATTAAGCTATTTAAGCTCTAAAATTCCTAGCTTATATTTCAAAAAGAGGTACTTTCTCAGCTAAGCTCATCCTTCTAGATGACAGAATTTAAGAAATGAAATCTTAATGAGTTCTAACTACAACAGCTTAAAGCAATTGAATCTCTAAGCTAACTAAGCAATATTGAACAGGCTTAAACACAAAAAGAAAATACAATAAGCTACTGGATTAAGCTATGAGAATGCTGAAATCAAAATCAGGAAGCTAAACCTTTGAATTTGTAGTCTCTGACCCTAGCCACTCTTTCTGAGTGAGTGGCTTTCAAATTCAAATCCTATATGGCACCTTGCCTCTAAACCAATAAGCTATAAGCTCAATAAGCTGAAATTTGCTTATTATTCCTTATTGCTTCCAAACTCAATCAAACTGAACTCAAATGAACATAGTTGAACAAAAATAGAAAAATACAGTATTTAAAAAGCTTCTAACAAAATTTGAAAAACTTTTGAACTAGAGAAAACAGAATAAGCTCAATTGAGCTTATTACAAGCTTATTAGCTAAAACTGGCTTATAACATGAAAATTTGAACACAAACACAACTCAACTAGTTTTATTGCTTTAAAAAGAATAGTACAAGATAAGAAACAGAAGGTACAAATGACTTGAAAGTTTAAAAGCTCAATTTGAAAAGGTGAACAGTACAAGTAAAACTGAAAAGAGAAAATTACAAAAAACTGAACTAACTACTCACTACAAACTGAATAACAAGCTCCTATATATAGGTAGAGGTGAGGAGAGGATGAGAACTTCTAGAATCTTCCAAGCATTCCTAGCCGTTGATCTCTTCTACTTGAATCTTGGCCGTTGGATGTGATGGGTGAGGTGTTCGCACCAATCATTGCTTTCCAGGTGTGCAAAGTGACGTGGAAGTGAGCTCTGATTGGTGGAGTGGAGTTGGAAGTGAACTGGTAAAGGTATAGGGGAGGTTGGGTTTGTTCGTGCTTGTTGGCGGGAAAAATGGGTACAAAGGAACGGGATTTGACTTAAGTTGACCATATTTGAAGTTTGAATTGTTGACACAAATGGTCCTCGTGGTTTATAAGCTCTTTTAGCCGCTTTAACTCTTTTCTTTATATAACTTTCGAAAATGGCAAGAACAGTCCCTTGCTTTGCTATCCTTTAGATAACTCTTGAAAACACTTTCACAACTTGGCAAGTTAAGTCCCTCTTGATCATAAATCTTCAAAATAAGTCCTTGATCATGAACTTTTCATCTCTTGATCTTGTCTTTCCATTCTTGTCGTTTTTGATCACTTTTCTTCACTTTTGCCTTCATTCCTTCATAGCCTACACACATGGACAAAAACACACAAACACACATATCTTTTGGCATTTTTGCAAGTTTTTACGGGCTTTAAACATGTATAATTAAACATCTATCAAAATTCCCCCAAACTAAGCAATTGTGTGTCCCCACGCAATTTTATCAATTATACACTTGAGAACCATTGAATCAAAATCTCATTTAACTTGCAAACTTAAGACTACCAATTCTCAAAGTGCCCCGGTCTTTAACCTTTTATCTAAAAATGACCTTTTGAAAAACATTCATAGCACTTTTCATATTCCACAATTATAAACACATTAATGGCCTTCATTGCACTTTCTTGTAACTTTTAGGATCACTGAATAAGATACTCCTTATTAATAAAGCACAAGATAGATTAATTCATCATCCTTGATTTTTTACTAGTCCTTTCACTAAGCAATTAAACAAGATCACTTGTCAATATAAGTTAAGATGTTAAGCCTCATATTGATAACTTGTGAACCTTTGAACTCCCAACATGGATATATGATTAGGTGATGATACTCGGTTTAATAGAACCATAGATCAATTTGGACTATAGTTGTATCTAATTCACAATACAACTCAAAGCTCAAAGATTGAAGGGTCAAAAGAATGACTTGGTTTTAGAAAAGGAAACTCAAACCATTTTTATTCTTTTATTTATTCACAACTCACACAATAAATTAAATCTAGGAAGAATGTTCTTAGTTGCGAAACCGCACCTCCGTAGGCACCGGGGGTTTGGTAGCCATCAACAACTTTCCTAGACGATGTCTTTCGACACAATAAATTAACCCTTAGCCTTTAGGCTTTTTTGCATAGCACTTTGCTATTTATTAAGATGCTTCATTGGCATTTATTCATATACTTTGCAAAATGGAAAAGATTTCACTTTTAGAAAACCAAGTAATTAAATTGAACCAACATTCTTACTTACAAATAAAGTAAGGCTT